>QTSX02002390.1:0-104486 GCA_014839935.2 Entomophthora muscae
GATTGTGCCAGCTCTTTGAAGAAAATAAGATATTAGCACTCTGAAGAAATAACAGCTACTATTGTTTATAGTAATCAAAACAATGGCTGAGGCTTATGAACGGAATCTACTAGCTGGGATTTGGCAACAGTATAAAAACTTATAAACTGAGAATAAGTTTCTTACAGTTTATTAGGATTAAACTCAATTGAAATATATATAACAAAGAATGATAAGGTTATTGCTGAAGTAAGCGCTAGGTATTTTTAGCCTTAGCAGGCTTTTGGGAACAGAAGGAATACCTAGAGGGGATTGAGTTATTATCTGCAGTAGGTTCAGGAATAGTTATCTTTTTTATATTTATGGAAGGTTGAATACTTCTAGATTCAGATTTGGAAGGAAGACTACTATCAATATTTTGTGGATTCTGCAGATAGGTTTGGCTGTCTGCCATGGGAGAGGGTAGGCTCAAGTTTCCAACTGAGCAAAAGAGGCTCATCATTAGACTTGGTTGAGACGTAGTTGCCAGCAGCATCAATTATAAATTTTGGGGAATAGTGGTGCCAATTGCTGAAATCATATTTGATAGCCCAACCAGGCAATTGCGCAAGCATGCAGTTGTAAATTTGCTATCCTCTGATTGGATGTTGTTTGATTTGTTGTCAGGCTCATTTGGACCTTGCTTGTCACCTACCATAGTTGAGCTCTTGTAGGTCAACTCTGGATTTTGGGCCTTGCAAACTTCAAGGAGAGTACTGGTATCAACTGGGTTGTCTTCAGGTAACCCAGTGCTCTCTTCATCTGGAAATCATTTCCCTTTAACCAAGTAGTGTGTGCCTCTGTATCTCAGCTTATGGTTTAGAATCTCTTATACCTTGTGTTTTAAGAAACTCCTACCTCAATTGAGGGCGCCCCAGTTTGTACAGCCTGATGCAGGTGAGAATCACTCTTCCTTTTGGACATCAGTGATTAATGAAAGGAATTGTGTATCTTCTGGTTGACAGGTAGCTCCAGTTGGTGGGCTACTTCTCTAATACACTGCAGGGCTTTGTAGGGACCAGTCCTGCAAGGGCTCAAGCTTTCAAACAGTAAGTGTCCTGGTATTTTTGGCGTTGTGGCAGACCATATTCCCAATGTTTATGGGGTTCCTGGGATTTTTTTATGTCAGCAAAATATTTATATGTCTGTACAGCCTTCTCCAGGTTTTGGGAACACTCTTTGTGGACTTCATGCATGGCAGTCACTCAATCTTGTCCTTCTGGGTTGCTAGCTTTGTCTGCTGGGGTTTGTCTCAGGTGAGATCAAACTTGTAGTTGGCTTTTAATGAAGGCATGTCATTTGAAATGTGTTCAATGGTATTGTAGGAGAACTAGGTCACAAAAAATGTTCTGCCCAGTTTTTTCAGAGTTACTTAACAGCAAAGATACTATTCCAAAGCTTGATTGACTCTTTCAGTTTGTTCATTGCTCTAGGGGTGATAAGATGTTGATAATTACCTCTTTATCCCTAGGCCTTTTAAGATCTGGGACCAGAATTTAGACATGAAATGAGGTTCTTGATAAGATATCACTCCTCTAGGTAGTCCATGGTTCATGAAGACATGGTTTTTGAACAAAGTGGCTGTCTCTTTTGCTGCCATGTGGGCAGTGGTGGGAATTAAGTAAGCCATCTTGGTAAATTAATTGACAGTAACTAGAATATCATTGTATCCTTTTGACTCTGGGAGCCCAACAATGTAATCCATGGATAAATACTTTCAATGGTCTTCAGAAATCTAAAGGGGCTGGAGTAGGCCTTATGGCTTCTTTTTTTGGGTTTGGTGCGGCCACACATGGTAAAACTCCCAATTTAGGCCTCAATTTCTTGTTTCATAAAAGCCAACATGTATGCTCTTTAGAACTTTTAGGGGTTTGGTGCAAACAGGGTGTACTGCCATTGGAGAGTCATGGTAAAATTTCATTATTTCCTTTCTCAATGGTCCTTCAGGTATGTAAGTGCACTCATGCAATTGAAGAGATTTCCCATGTAGGGAGTATCCTGATTATTAATACTTGCTGTTGATATTCTTGGATAGGTTCTCTATGACATTAGTGAAGTGTTTGTATAGGGTTTGGGAGTTTTAAATCTATTTCTTTCTACTAGCCAGGCCTAGGAATAAGAGCATGAGTTCCAGAATCTGTAAAGACAGGAGCAAATTGGTATTGAACTACTCTATCTCTTTAGAGCTAGGAAAGAAATGGGCTCTTTGACTCAAGGCTTCAGGAACTATGTTTATTTTTACATGCTTATAGTTAATCTTCAAGTTTTAGTAAGCTAGAAATAATGCACATCTGGTCTGGTGTTGGGTGAGTTGCCATGGTTTGAAGAAATATGTCAGGTTCTTATGATTTATCATAATTTTTACTGGATGGGCAGCATCACAAAGGTATCTTCTACAGTGATCCAGAGATTGGATGATTGTCAGCATATATTTATCATATATTGAGTAGTTCAGATGCTGTGCACATTCTGTAGATTTAATCTATAAGGTGAAGCTTACTATATTCTCCTCCTGAAGCAACATCCTTCCAAACAAAAATTCAGAGGTGTTGGTTTCCACTAAAAAGGGTTTGGCGTAGTCAGGCATAGCAAGAAACAGTGCAGAGACAAAAGCTTCCTTGAGGTTATTAAATGCCAATCATGCTGTATTGTCCCACAAAAAGGCGTGTTTATCAGAGGTGAGACAAGTTGAAGAAAGTCAGTTGGAAGAAGATTTTGGCAGGGCCCATTCTGGGCCCTGACAAAACCCTATGTTGTATAGGTTTAATGCCTACAATCAAGCAATCACAGTATCAAACAATTGCATTGTCAATCACGCTGATTAACCAAAATAAAACTTTAATGCCAAGTGGGGAATTGAACCCTGGTAAAGGCCAGAACTGGGGGTAATTGGAAACTGTGGGGTTCCTGTCCACCAGTCCCCAAAGTGTGTCCTGGATCATAGCCAGGGACCAACTGAAAGGGATTGTCATTCTCTAGTAAGGGAAAATGTATCTCATAAATATGTATAAGAGGTCAAAATGGGCTTTTATTTACTCTCAGAAGGAAGATCTCCTTAGAAACCTTCTGGTATATGGTCCAGGGAGATCAAGGAAAAAATATGGACTTGCCAATACTTAGAGTCCTCCAACAATATATTGGACTCTGTATACTTGGTCTTGGGCTCCTGTGCTTTGGTTTTGTGCTCCTGCACTTTGGTCTTGGGCTCTTGCAGTCTGTTCTAGCTCAGGCTTCCTTATCTTGGTCTCTGGCTCCTTCTGTAGTTCTTGTGGCCTTTGTAATCCACTTGATCCAGTCCCTCAAGAGTCTCAGATAGATCCCCCTCTTATAGCTCTTTGTTTCAGACCAAAAATCTCTCTTAGAACTCTGGTTTTCAAAAGCTTAAACTATCTATTACTCCTCTCTCTATAATATATTAAACTTTAGAACTTACTTCAGCCAATGAAAGCCCTGAATTTTCTGCTTCTGCTCCTCATTTTTTAGGCTTTAACTCTTAAGTTAAAGCCCTCAAAACACTGATTAAATAGACTCTGGCTTGCAGCCAATCATACACCTTGATTCAATGGTTTTGCCAAAAAGTTTCCCCAGATGACTTGCTCTTGACCCTGGTTCAAACCTGAGGCTGTCTCACTCCAGGCAAACAACTGCTCTGTGTTTTGAACAGTTTTGCCGTGATTCCTGTCACGTTTCCCCAGTAAATCTTGAGCACTTCCGCATATGTTTTATTTAAGCAAACTTTATCCCCTCAATTTACAACTTTTCTCCATGTTTCCCTGTGTTTTTCTCAACGTTTTGCAACTCTGAACCCACTTGCTGCTTGTCCTTTTGCCTCTCTTAGTTGTTCTTGGCAAAATTTGCTCTTTTGCCCTTACAGTTTCTCTGTCTTGTTTCTGGCTTCTTTCTTGCTTAATTTCCCCTTAATAAATTTACAGTTTTAACACCCTGCAAACCATTTTTCCTCCTCTTTCTTTCTGAACATATGATAGTTAATTATTTTCTAGGATATTTAGGCAGCATTTAGGTATTATTTAACTGCTTCTTTTTATTTGTATTTCCTCTTTAAAGACATAAAATCAGCTTTTCCAGCTTCTGAATCCAGTCCAGCTAGTCCTTCCAAGTCACCTCCTGGTCCTGCACTTATATCTTATGGTCCTTCAACCAGTTGTTCAACCACATCTCTCAGCTCTTCATCTAATCAGCCCATCTTAGTGCACCAAACAGCTCCTCTCCAGTCTTCAGACAACTTCATCAGTCTTCTGGCCATTCCTGCAACAAGATCTTTAAGCCCTTCAGCTTATCCTTGCTAAGAACCACCTTGGTTCCACCTGCACAATGAACCTTTTTGGTTCCAAATATTCAATATGAACCAACAGTCCTTCAACCAGCCTTCTCTGTGATCAAACAATTCCTCTCACTAGTCTTCTCTTTTGATTCTTTGAACCACCTTGGTTCTTTATCTCAGCCCCTATTATCAGAACCTGTAGACCCAGGCATGAGTCTACATTAAACTGGCGCTTGACTGGGCCCTTGCAAGTGGCATTTCACTTAGTCCATCCAACCATAGATACTCACAGCCTAAGTTGTTGTTTTACTCACCCAGGTGATTAAGTCTGGGCTTTCAGTTGCAGAGTATCAGCTCTACTTCCCAGAGGCCTGATCACACCAAGTTCTGCAGCTTGCTTCCCCAAGAAAACCGCCTTGGTGACACCTCCAAGAAAATCTATACCCTCCAATGCTCACTCTGGGTTCTCCCAAAAGCTCTCATAGGGGCATAAACAAGGACATCCTACCAGTCTGTTAGGTAGGATGCTTGCTTACAGACCTCCTGTAAGTGTATCAGGGTATGTAGAGCCCTAAGAGCTCTTCCCCTCCCTGGCAGCCCGCATTACCTGCCAGGGGTCCAAAACCTTCTCCACCTCAAACAGACAAAGTTCCCTGCTAGCTATCTCATTCTTCACCCTTTTGCAGCCACAGTTCCCTGCTAGATGAAGAACTCTAGCCCACAGCAGCCAATATCTTCTGCTGGGTGGAGTCAACATCTGCCTCTAGTAGTCTTTACTCCTACTAGCTAGGCCTTACTGTCCCTAGTAGCCATCATTCCCTACTAAGCCTCTACCTGCAACAAACAACCAAACTTTTGCTTGGCCAACATTAGCCCCGCCTGAAAACCACCAAACATGTGGACTGTCAAAAAACCATCCCAAAGTCAAGCAAAAAAGGTTTTAATTGGCCCACACCCTCTGAAACCCAGGAATGGGGACTTGGGTATCCAAATGGCCCAAAATTCCCCTGCCAGATTATCCAGGGCAAAAAAGATGAAATGATCCATCTAACTGACAAAGAAGGAGCCACCAATTAAACCCAACTCTAGAATAACTCATTGAAAGCCAATAAGGAGTTGCCAGTAAGTCTAATTGCAGTTTCCCAGCAGGATATAGCTTGGAACACTGGCAAACCTTTCCTTGTTGACATATTCAATTATAAACTTTTGTTGGTTAATGCACACTGAGCATTTATATTTTGCAGGGTTTATTACATTATCACAAATTTTATACTGCTGGTGGTTTCAAACAGAGTGTACCTCCAGTACCAACACCAGTGCTGGGAAACAGAGCACTTTCTTGCTGCCTCCAACCAACCACTGCCAGCCTTCACCCCATCTCCTAGAGTGCTGGACCAAGAAATAATTACTGCTCTTGCAACTGCACCACACCTCTTCTTTCCTGGTGTTCCTCTGATCCATCAACTTGCCCAGCCAAGCCTGACCATGAGCACTGTCATAGGAGAACTTCCTCTTGTTCCTTTCACTTCATCATATGATTACAGTAAGCTTGGGTTTGCCTACTTAAAAATTCTGGGGCTCACTGAGAAAGTGATTCCTCACATGAGAGTGTGGCGTCCTTGGTCCACAGCTGCCAATTAAGTGATGCAGATGTCCCCTGTCATCTACTGGGCCTTCCAGGCTTGATCCTTCCCCTTGACTGAAGGTTACCCTGGGAGCAATCCAGGCCATGACAATTTTAGACAAATTTTCTGTAGAAGTTTGCCAGACCCAAGAATCTACATAACTTTTTATGGTTAGTGAGCTCTGGCCATTACATGACGGCCTCAATAAGGCCAGGTGGTATGAAAAACCCTTATTTCAAGACATGGTAGCCAAAGAATTCCATTTTGTCTTAGAAGAATTCACATTTGGGTAGCTTCATAAAAAGCTGTAGTACTGGAGTCTTTTCAATATCAAATGTAGGTGCTTCACATGTTCCTTGGGAGTTTGACTATAGATGAAGATGTTGTTGAGGTAAGCTATACAGAACTGGTCTTCAATATCACACAAATAACATCTACCATGATCTGGAAGGTGCTGGGTGCGTTCCAGAGGACAAATAGCATAACCAGTTATTCAAACAGTCCTTGTATGGTTTTGAAGGCAGTTTTAAATTTGTCTCCAGGATTGATAGGCATTTGATTGAAGGCGTCTCTCAGGTCAACTTTGAAAAATATGTTTTATTAATAGGGTTGATTAGAGATCCCTCAGCATTTAGAACAGGGTAGTAAGTATTCACTGTAATCCATTCAGGTTTCAGTAGTATACACAAGGCCTCAGTTTTACACTCTTTTTCTTGAGAACAATAAGGAAGACAAGCAAGGAGACTTGGATATGCAAATGTAGTCTTTCTTTGACATGGTGTCTTGGTACTCCCTGAGAGCTTCCTGCTTCTTCATGTCACATCTGTACACAGGACCATGTTTGGGATGGGTTCCAGGGATCAGGTCAATATCATGGTCAAACCTGGTGTTCTTGGGGAGGGTTGTGGCCATGGTTTTGGAGAGAAATCATTCTCACTTTTTTAGGAAGGCAGACAGACAGGTATTTCTCCTTTGAAAGGCACAACCATCATGTTGTTTAATAGTGAGATTATTTAGTGATTACATAAGGTAGCATCCAGTTTTATCTACATGATGTACTTTGGAACTAAGACTCTGGCTTTTTTATGAATTTATTTTAATCCCTTTAGTTATTTATCAAGGGTTTTAAACTTTTTTTAAGAGTTAGTATCTAATTTAATTTGATTTATTAGTTTTTGCCTGATTTTAGCTCTGACATTGAGTGTAAGGCTGTTACGCTCACAGAGTGTTAAAACCAACTACTTACTTTTACATACTTAAAACTATTGCAGCAGTTGTGCTACAGTTTGAATTTTCCCAAAACTCCTTCTATATCTTTATATCCTTGTTGTAAATTGCAACTGTATATGACTATAAATAACCTTCACTATGAAGAGTAGGCTTAAGCCAAAATTCTAAGTTTCCCCTTGCTTCAGGTTTATTTCTACTTTTATTTTTACATTTTAAAGATTTAAAACAGAATTACTAAAGACTTACTTCTTATGTTTTTTAAATTCTCTAATCTTCAAAAATTTGTTTTAAATTCAACTTCAAAATTATATTTTACCTTTTTCTAAACTTAATATTATAGACTTTAATTCAATATTTATACAATTTGCTTAAATTTCATTTCAAAATTAACACAGCTAGTTCTGTTAACTTAAAGCCAATTTTGAACGCTATGGAGATGGTCAGTCAGCAAACTTCTGATATGCTGACAAGTCTCTTGAATTCCAAGGAAAGTATTTATAAATTTTTGAATTACTATTCACACAGTGAATTCCCCAAAATTAATATATCACTTGTTACTACAAGAAATATTGTGAATACCCTTTCTTATGTAGTAATTTTAGGATTTTTACAGACATTATCCCCTCACTTTACAAACTACAAACCTTTAGAATTTTCACTTGAGGTTTTTTTTTAAACCATACCTACCTTTTTGTACCTCCTAAACTTAAATCCAGTGGCTCTTTATGTCTTTATCTATAATCTTGTCCCATATTAGGCAAGGCCTTACATTATTTTGACTTCACACACTGTGTCAGGAACCTACCCTGCTGGGAAAAGCTTTCCAAAATGGTGGATTAGTGCAGAAGAGTTCAAGCCAGTTATCATTGAGCCAATTGGCACTGAAACCATACCTTTATGTTATAACTCCTCAGAATTCACTATCTCCCTAGCAAAGGATTGAACCAGCCAAGGAAATCATAAGCACCCAGGTATACCAGCAGAGAAACCAAAGCAGATGGACAGAAAAGAAAAGTGTGCATAGGATTAAAAGTTGCAGAATAAGTTTTTTCTTAGTAGGGGGATTTTAATAAAACAAAGATGTTGTAACCATCTGCCAGGAACAACAGGGGGCCACTTAACATTATCAAAAAACTTGGTGTCCATCCCAGAGCGGGGGTGTGTTTCCATCTGAATGGATGAGTGTAATACAGTAAAAAACAAGGATAGAATAACCCATTTAAGCCAAATTTCTCAAAAAGGGTGATGACTAGGCAGCCTCATGAGTAACTCCAAAGGTCTTACAAACAATAAAATATAAAATAGAGTAAGCTCTTTATTTATTGAGCAAGGAATATAACCAAAGCTATGCAGTTTATATACTGAAGGAAATGGGTAGTTTAGAAGGAGAATTTAACTTCTGTATCAATCTTATTAGAAAAGGAGAATTCATTAACTTCTTCAAACTTATACAATCTGTTTTAATTGTGGTCATTCAGTTTCAAATACTTTTTCAAGAACTTAACCTCACCTGAAACTGAACTTATGTTAGTTTTAAACTCTGAGTATGTACTAGAGTTAATACTCTCAATATCATGTTTTTTAAGCCTGTTTCAAGGTTAGAACAGCTGCCAACGTCACTATAATATTTTGAGCCCTCTGATTGGATGGAATCTAAATTTTCTTCAACTTATGCTTGATTCCAAGCTCTGTATTTGGAGCAACCTTACAAACAGTTCCTAGTGAGTTGACAAGAAAGGTTCCAAGTTTGATTCCTGTCCCTGTACCATCCAAATTAACTTCAATTGACCCAGTTCCAGTCCCTGTTGATCCTGTTATTTCAAAAACAATCAAATCATTATTTTTTAAGCCAGATCTTGAGCTCTTCATCTTTGTGACAGAATTATCTAAAAATATGGTTATATACACTGGTAGTTATAGTAGGGATTCTTTCCCTCTTAATACAGTGGCTTTTGTTTCAGCAGTTATATATATTTTTATTGCTCTGCTTTTTTCTTTCTAATTTTTATAGGAGGCTACTTTTTCAATAAGCTTCTTTGAAAGAAGAAGTCTCCTTCTTGACCCAATACCAAGACTCAATAAGATGGGTATATTGAATAACCTGTCAAATTTGGTCCATTCTGCTCCACCTCCCAACAGTGTTTTTAATACTTTGGTATGCGCCCAGGCCCACTTCATTGCGTTTCTAAAAGACTTTGAATCCAATGACCAAAAGGTTTTATTCCTGGTGGAGAAACTCTCAGGCCACTACTGCAACTTATTTAGTGTCAGCAGTGTCTGTGACCCCCTGTTGCTTCAGAACTACAACCAATTCATCTTGTCCTTGCTTGCTTTTTCTGGTGAAGAGGAAGACGCTTCCCAATCCTTATCTGCCTGCTTCTCTAGACTCACTTATGGATACTTCACCCTGGGCAAATACAGTCAACGCTTTTTTATCCTACAACTCAAATTATAAGCTTCAAATGCAGAAGCATGTGACTATTATAGGTTAGATTTGAACCCTGAGTTACAGGACTTCCTTTCCCACCACAAACTATCCAATGAACTTGAACCCTTGATCAAGGAGGCTTCAAGGTGGAACAGGAAGTGTGTTATCTGTAGCAGAACACCTCCTGCCTACTCTTTGATAAACATTTTAGTCTGTGCTCTTCTGTTCTTAAGGCTTCTGCTCCTGCCTTCAACTCCAACAATATTGCTCCTATCCCTTGTCCCAGCACAGAACAACACCCTGAAAGAGGTTTTTGACTCACTTCAGAAGAGGCTCTACAAAATTGCACCTTAAACCCTTTCTCCTATTGCAGCTCTAGTGGTCAATATCTTTTGAGTTTCACTAACACCTGTTGTCCTTATCCTCAAGTTCTAAAGACATATGATAAAGCCAAAAGTCTTAAAAAGCTTTCTGTTAAAGACAAATCATCACTACCTACCCTTAAGGTTACTGTCTATGGTTCAAAGGACAAGAGCCGCCTTCTTGACCTCCTTGATATAAGTGCTGATGCAAAATTTATTGATAACTCCCTATTTGACTTTCTGGGTATTCCAACCAAGTGATATCAGAAGTTACATATAGGGAATTGGACCACTGAAGAATCCTCCTTCCTCCATGAACCCATTACCATTGACTTAGAAGGCTCTCTGTTCAGACTTTGCTGTAGTGCTACCAAGCTTTATTACGCTTTTGCTCTTGGTTTTCCTTGGTGAAAAGAAAAATTTATCAACCTCAATCACAAAAATAATGTAGTTTGCTTTTTCTGTAATGACAAAATATGATCAGTACCTTATGTTTCACCCATTTACTGTGACCACTCCACCTTGGTACTCTGCACCATGTCTACTCCCTTCCCTGAAGAGATTATAAGGACTAATTCTGATGGAATTCCCTTATTCTATTCATAGTACAAGGATTGTTTTATTGAAGAAGGTTGTAAGTTACGCCTACACTGCCCTTACAATATCTAGATTAGCCTCAAGCCTGGAACTACTCCTCCTTGGGGACACATCATTCCAATCTCTTAATCAGACAAAAATTTCCTCAAGAACTATATCAATGAAGAACTTGATAAGGACATATCTTTTTCTACTTTTTCCTGTTCCTCCCCCATCTTCTTTATAGGTAAAAGTGATGGAACTAAGCGTCCTTGTGTTGACTACTGCGCTCTCAACAAGATCACAATCAAGGAATGTTGCCCCATTCCTTCTGAAGAAGCCTTAATCAATTGTTTGTCTGGAAGCAGCGTCTATACCAAGATAGACCTTTTTAGTACCTTTAACCAAGTACGTGTTGAAAAGGGGCATAAATAAAAGAATGTGTTTTGTACTCTTTTTGGACTTTCTAATTACAATGTCATGTCTTTTGGACTTTTCAATACTCCCTCTAAATTCCAAGATCTCATGCATGAGGTACTAATTCCTTTTCTTGATGAGTTTGTTGTTGTTTACCTGGATAACATGCTCATATACTCTTCTTCCTTTTATTTACATGTCTCTCATGTGAAACAGGTTCTAGATTATCTCTATCAATACAACTTGTTCACTAAGTCCTCTGAGTGTGCCTTCTTTTGCACAGAGGTAGACTTTTGGATTACATTGTAACTAAAGATGGATTTGCTGTATCCTCATCCAAGGTAGCATCTATACAGGATTTGCCTGTGCCTATCACCCAAATTCAGCTCTGTGGCTTCCTTGGCTTGGTAAACTACTGCTGTAAGCTTTTCAAGGACTTCTTCACAGTTGTCCTCCCACTTAAAAAGGTGACTTTTTCTTCTATTCTGCTTGATTGGGATGACTCTGCCCAACAAGATTTTGATGCTACTAAGGCAGTCTTCCTCTATTCTCCTGCTTTCAGGGATTCATCCTGTGATGGGCTCCTGAGAACTTGCAGACAGATGGCCTGTAGACCCAGAAGAAAGGGCCCACCACAGGATGGGGGCTAAATTTACAATGTAGGATAGTAATTTCCTGAGGATGGCCCAGGGTCTGCTGGTGGGCATCATAAAATTAATTAAGCCAGTGAGGGTGATATACATGACTCTAAATATCTGGGTGGAGGTGGAATCACTAGGAGCAACAGATTTTTACAGGCTGGCAGCCCGCAGGGTCCCAGGATTTAAATCTTGAAATTGGGATTTTTCCTTGCTAATTGATAGCAGGAACTTGTCACTTGTGACATCATCCCCTTCCTTCCTAGCGCTCTACTCTTTACTTGCTTTTTTGTCCAAATTTTTCTATATGTCTTGATGTGTGTTGGGCAAGTTAGAAACAGGTTACCAGGTGCTCTCCTCAGGGGGGTATCCTACCCATTTGACATAGTACTGTTAGGTCTTGTAATGCAAGCAGTCTCTGAGGATGTATTCACCCTTGTACTTTTTTGTGCATCCCTCCCAGATGGGCAGAGGGCTGGACTTGATCTTTTGGTGGGTAAGGGAGGTCTCTTCTTTCTTGAATAGCAAGGATTAGTGGAAGACTTTGTGGATTTTCCAAGTCAACAGTAGGTTTAATTTGTATGCTACTTTGCCTATTTGCTTAATGATCTTGTAAGGTCCGCAGCAACAGTGGGGAAATTTTCTACTAGGTACATGTAAGGGGACATTTTGGTAATGGAGGTAGACTTTGTTGTCTATTCCCAATGGTTTGCCTGGTATTTTTTCTTGTCAGAAAAAGCCTTGTAGGTCTTGACAGCGTGGGTTAAGTTACTGAGACAGGTTTCCTGGGTATCAAGTTTTGTTAAATCCAGGTTTGCCCTGTTGTATTCTGTTTCTTACTGCTAATGCTGGGATCACAAGATGTATCAAATCTGTAATTGGCCTTAAATGGGGACATACCAGTAGATACATGGTCTTTGCTGTTATAGGTGTATTGCGCCATGGGTAGCATCTCTGCCCAATTGTCTTGGTCTGCGTTGGCATAGCATTGGAGGTATTGTTCCAGGATTTGGTTGACTTGTTTAATTTGACCGTCAGTTTGTGGATGGTAGGAGGTCAACATGCAGCGTTTGATTCCAAGATAATTTGTTAATTGGGTCCAGTAGTAGAGTGAACTGGGGTCCTTGATCTGTGAGATTTATTCTGGTGTGCCGTGCTGCATCAGTATACGGTTGTGGAAGTGTCTGGCAGTCTTTGGTGCTATACAGTGGGTGGTAATTGAAAAAAATTAGGCCATCTTGGTGAAGAAGTCTACCATGACCAGGATTATTCAAAGGATTTTTACAGGGGGAGTTACCCTAGTAGTCCATTGATACTGATTTCCAGGGTCCAGCAGGGATGTCCAGGGGCCTTAGCAACCCTTCTGGCTTAAAGCAACGTGTTTTGGTTCTTCCTCATGTTTCAAATCCATTGGTGTAGGCTGATACTTCTTTGTCCATGCCAGGATAGGCATAGTTCTGTTTAATGATTAGGTGTGTTTTGTGTCTACCAGGGCAGTTGGCCATCTCTGAGTCATGGTGATCAATCAATACGTTGGTTTGGGTTGGGCCCTCTGGTACATAGATCCTATTGTGAAGCAGAAAGGTAGTGCCCTTTGGGGAGTAACCTTTCTTTATGTAATGGCAATCAGGGTCCTTTACCAGGGCAACACCTAGTTTGGTTGAGTAGGCATTCTAACTCTGCGCCTCTATCACGTCTGGCTTGATGACAGCAATCTTTAAATGCTTCATTTGGATTCCTAGGCTGACAGGGTCTAGCAGTATATATGTGTTGTGGTCCTTGGTTTCTGAAAAGGAGGGAATTAGGTAGGCTCTTCTAATCAGGGTGTTGGGTACCACATTCACCTTTCCAGGCTTGTAGTCAATAGTCAAGGTGTAGTCTGCCAGTTCCAAGTACCATCTGGCTTATCTCTGGTTCAGTTGTCTTGGCTTGAAGAAGTATACCAGGCTTTTGTAATCATTTAAGACCTTTACCAGGAACTTGGCACCACACAGGTATCTGCGCTAGTGTTTCAGCGTTTTTATGATTGCAAGCATCTCTTTGTTGTAAATTGGGTAGTTTCCTTTGGCTGATAGTATCTTCTTAGAGTAATATGCTACAGTATGTAACTGTCTTGCCCTGAAACAAAGGGCAGGCTATTGAAAGACTAAGTTTTAATTTAAACTAAGGTTTAATTTAGAATTTATTAGTTTACAATTAAATCAGCTGTTACCTTTATTTTTGCTTGCTTCTTGGTTTGACTTTTGCTTTTGCATGCATATGTATGGTTCCTTATTATATTCTTTATAATTCTATTTCAAAAATAGGTTTTAATTTTTAGATCTGCTGCTTACGCAACCACCTTGCTCTGCCTTTACAGGATGCCAATATTTGGCTTACTGTTGCCAGCAGTGTTTTCATAAAAACCATGTATTCTTCTTGTTTATCAAACCCACCTGCCAAGAAACTCCTTTCCTTTGACCTGAAGATCTTCCCCAGGACTTATTTTTTGTACTTGTAAATAAAGATACTTAGAAGAGTAGACATTTAAGCTGAAACGCTAAGTGGTTTCCACTAATCACTACTACAGGTTTTTTACTTCAATCTTTTCATTTTTTTCTAAATATTAAAATTTTAAATTTGGAATTATATTTTAGGCCATATCCCTCTGAAATTAAGCTTTAGAGTAATTCCAATTTTTATTAAATCTTGTTTTGCTTCCAGATTTTCTAGTGTTTAAATATCTAGGATAATTAGGATGGAGATAGCTTGAAAATAAGCAATTGGCTTATTGTCACCATTTTTTTATTTGAGGGATAATCTCTCTATCTTTATGCTAAGATACCCCCACAGGGAAAATCCCAATGTAGATATCCCTTTAGTTACTAATAAATCTTTATTCAATACATTATTTTATGTAGTTTTTTTAGGTTTAGTTAACTTGATGACACCTTTTGTGTCAAATCATAAGTTTTTAGAAGGCCTCCTAAAAGTCCTTTTGCAAACAGTACTCACTTTCCCTTACCTTTTAAATCTAAACCCAAATGCTTGACATGGTATAGTATATAATCTTGCACCTTATTGGACAAGAACTTACAGTAGAATACCATCCCCTTCTTCTTAAAGAAGTACCCCACTCACTGCAAAGTGGGAGTGTTGGTTTTAAGTAAAAATGGTTTGGATGGGTAAGGCATGGCAAGGATGGGAGCAGCTGTGAAGGCCTTCTTCAGGGTCTCAAATGAGGAGGTAAATTCATTGGTCTAGACAGACATGACCTTGTCCAAGCAGAGTCTGATCAACGGCATTGTGGTGAGAGATTTTTTTTATGAAGTCCCTGAAGTAGTTTGCCAGTCCCAGGAAACTTCTGATTTCCTTGCAAGATTTTGGGATTAACCACAAAGTCACTGCCTCAATCTTGTCCTGGGCCATTGAAAAACCCCCAGTCTTTACCACATAGCCCAGGAATTCCACTTTGGCTTGTAAAAATTTACACTTCTTGAGCTTGGTGTTTAGGTTGTCTTGGGCAAGTTGGTTCAGGATGAGGTGGAGGTGGTGTGGATGCTCCTTGTGGGATTTGATATAGATAAAGATATCATTGAGATAGACCACACAGAATTGGTTGATCTATTTGCCTAGGACTGTGCTGATCATGCACTGAAAGGTGCTTGGTTCATTGTATAACCTGAAAGGCGTAACCAGGTATTTGTAAAGTCCATACCTGGTCTTGAACGCCATCATGTATTTTTTGCCTTCTTTGATACAGATTTGATTGAAAGCATCTCTAAGGTAAAATTTTGAGTACACCTGGGCTCCAGTCAGGACATATCAAGGTTTATTGGCGTTGGGTATAGGATATTGGTTCTTCACATTAATGTTGTTCAGTTTCTGGTAGTTTTTGAATGGTCTCATCCTGCCATCTTTCCCCCACAAATGGCATTGGCAACAAGCAAGGGCTTTTTAACATCCAAATAAAGCCATTATTGGTCAAATCCTTAATATAAGCATTCAGGGCTATCTGTTCCTTGTGATTACAGCTATAAATGGGTCTATGCTGGGGCTTGGTGCTGTAAGGAGGTTGATAGTGTGATTGTACTTTGAGTTTTCAAGAAGTTGGGCTGCTGCCTCTTCACTAAAGACATGACTCCATTTTTCCAATGGAGCATACAGGACCCCCACACTGGGGTAAATCTTCAGGGTCAAGAGGGTTCTGGGCTTACCACCAGTGGGACCCAGCTGGAATGGCAACTGTGGTATGTTTGAATCCCTGGTGCTTGACACTATAGTAAAGTGAGAATTCAGCTTTTTCCCTGATTGACAACTGGAAATCAACACTTTTTAATCAACAGATCTTGATGTTCTGAAAACTTTTTTTTATAAAAAATTAACCTATACAGCTATGGTATACTAAAGTGACCCCAGAAAAAACAAAAATGCAATAAAAAGTGTATTTTAACTAATGAGAATAAGGAGAAATAAGCAATTATCTCTTATTTTACTATGTAATTTACACTCTTCATTATAAAAATATTTTTGATTAGGATAAAAATTAAAATTCCAATGAGACAAAAATAAGCAAAAAACACAACAATAGAGGTTATGAAAAATATGAAGAAATATTAAAATTAATTTGATATAGTTTATAAAAGTATAAATGTGAATTTCTTTTGTTTTATTAGGAAATTAACAAAAATTAAGATATTTCATTCACTTTCAACTATAACTATTCATCTCAAACTTACCATGTATACATAAAATAATCAGTGCTATCTAATTAAATCAAAAAATGGAAAAATCAAAACTAAAAACTGATTGATCAAAACTAAAAAGTAAAAGTTAAAGCTAAAAAGTGAAAAGTTAAAAGTAAAAATCATATAAGCAAGCAAGCAAGTTTATTCTTCCCCTTCTTCATTTTAGCCCCTTCCAGCAGGGCAGTTGCAATGAGCTCAAGCTGGTGCTTAATCTCTGAGGCCTTGTATTTATGCTTGACTGCATTTTGAATAGCCTTGGTGAATAGGGTGAAGCGGGTTGTGGTCTTGATGGGGGGGACACAGTTTGCCAAGTCACACAGCTTAAAGATGGTTTTCTCCTGCTTGTGCTGCAGGAGGGAGAAAAAATTATTGAATTTTGGGTGGAGCCCAAAGTTGGCCTTGAGGTGTTTGTGATAAGTCTCTAGCGCCAAAGTGGTCTTGAGCTCCCTGTTGATGGCCGCTTGGTAAACGTTCCAACTGGCCTTGGTGCAGTATTGCCTTGCCTCTGCGTGACAGCCTTCCTAATCCACTGGGGCTCAAAGTACTAAAGGAAAAGCTTGAACTCTGAGTGCTTAACTATATAATGATACTTTGAGAGAGCCTCAAACCTCTGCACAGTGTGGTCTGGCTTTAAAAAAGCCAAGGCACTAAATTGTGCAAGCACAAATTTGTAGGTGTCCAAAGTGTCCCTCTGGCTCAACCTACTTAGCTCAGCATGGGCCTGCACAGAACCAAGAAACTGTTTGGAGATAGTGGAAGTGGCACCCCTGCACTTCCCTAATGAACAGCTGCTCAAATGCATTGAACTGAGCAGGCTTGAAGTCCATGATGCATATGTGAGGCCCCAGAGCCCTCAGCCTTACCTCTTCCTCCAAGTCCAGGGTGGCTTGGTCTTTGTCAGTGGCAGGCGGGTTGGCGCAGGTGTAGGGGGGGTCTTCTTGGCATCATTGTTGTCATAAAGGAGGGAAAGTGCTTGGAGGAGGATGGTAAAAGCACAGGTGTAAATGGCCTTGGTGGAACCAAAAAGAAGAAAGAACACAAGTGGAATTACCCAGATGTCAATCTGGGCATGGATCATCCATAGCTGCTTGAAAATCTAGGGGCAAGTGGCAAAGATACCATCAACTAGCCAAGTTGAAGCCCTTTTTAACTCCAGCAGGTTCTTCTGGGTGGCATAGCAGATTATGCAGTCTTTGGTGGCAAGCCCATCATCATGGAGGAGGAAGCACTTCCCACTTGGAAGCTGCTTGAGCTTGTGGTGATTGTAAGCTCCAAGAGGACGTCCAAAGCCTTGGGGGGAGGGGGATTGGCAGCAATACACTTATTGCTTATGAACTTAACCAACTGCTCTTGAATTGCACCAACTTGAGATTGTTGGGCTTTATTTTCTGCAGGGCCTTTATAGCCAGATCAGATGCCTGGAGGTAAGAGGATGTTGGGATCACCTGGATAAGGTACCATTTTAACATTTGGGTTATAAGATGATTGGGGGGCTCATAAGAGTGCTCCCCCTTCTTGGCAGTTACTTGCTCCCAGCCCTTGGTGTTTAGCCAGGCCCCGCAAGTATTATCCTCACAGACAAAGTGCTTGCTCTTGGTGGCGCGCTTTTGATTATTACAGTTTTTAAATGTAATTGTTAGCAACATAGCTAGGGCTGCCCTTTACTGATATGATGGGGAAAACAGGGGAAGCACTTGGGGACTTTAAATTCTCCATCCATATTACAGATATTGTGGATGGCCAGTGGATCCCAAGCCACATGACCATAAGCTTTGAACTTCTTGGAGTACTCCTCAGGCTCATCTTGGGGATCAGATTAGGAAGGGGGGAAGAGCCATCAGGAGGGGGAGAAGGATTCTTTGAGGCCTGCTTGGATGCCTCCTTTTTCTTGCCAGAAGAAGAGGTGGGCACCTTGGCAGCCTTTGACTTCTTGGTATGTTGCTCCTTGGTGGGCTCAGAGTTGGCCTCTGAATGGTAAAAGGAGTGGTCAGTAAGATCACTATCAGATTTATTGGGGGAGAAATTTTTGGGGGAAGGTGAAGAGGATGTGGAAGATGAGGGTGGAGGGGGAGAGGAGTAGGAGGAGATGGGATTGGAGACTTTGCCTTTGCAGGCTTCTTGGCACGCTTGGGAGTGGAGGCAGTTTCTTTGGAGCCCTTGGAGGCTTGGCACTTGGGCTGTTGGCTGTTCTTGTTTGATCTTGTTTAAAGAAAAGTTCAGTTTTGTAAATAAAAAAGTGTGAAAGATATGAAACACAGAGGTAAAGCAAAGTAAAAGTTAAATAAAAAGTATGCAAATAAAGTTTATTTTTCAAGAAAAAAAACATAACAAAGTAAATAGAAGCAAAATAGAAACTCAAAGTATAGATATAAAGGTTAAAACATAGAAAATAAGTGAATTTATGATGAAGCATTAAAGATGTTAGGTTCAGCATAACATCTTAGTGCTAAATCAATGTAAAAGTATAATTAAAAATCAAAAAATATATGAAAATCATATGAAAAGTAGCAGGAAAAGTAGTAGATTATAATTTTAAAATAAAAATAAAAATAAAAAATAATTATGTGGAATTTTTTTATTGGAAGTTGAAAAATCAAAACATAGTAAAGTGTCAAGTTTGGCACTGTCAATCAGCTGGGAAAAGCTGAATTCTTACTGTCAGGTATGCCAGAGTCAAGCAGAAAAATCAAATTTACTATGTTTTTTACATATAAAACTTGCTTAAATTTAAAACAGGTTCAAAAGTCAACCCAAAAGCAAGGCAGTTTCATATGCTCAAAAATAAAAATACAACATAAGCTAAAAAAGTAAATGAGTAGGAAGGTGTTTATTAGTGTTTAATTTATGCTGTGAGAAGCTGGGAGTGAATTATTTACCATAGTGTTGGTTAAAACGTTAAGAAGCTCTCTGTACTAATCCCCAAGTTAAATGTCAAGTGGCGCTCATAGTGCATCACATATTAATTTAGCCTTAATTCTGAGCCTTTGATTAGTTAAATCCAAAACTGATTGGGTGGCAAGTGGATAGAGTTGAACAAAGAAGATGTTGAGTTTCCATTTTTTATAAATTACATATAAAATCTCTTAATAAATTGGGCTTAATTTATGTGGCACCACTTAATTCACAAACCCAGGAATGACATAATGTAAAACAAGTGGGGTATTTGATTAATGTATATACCACTAAATTCAGTATAGTAGTGCTTGGGAGCCTAATTGACATCTATGGACACTAAAAATAAAAATATAATAGTAAATAAGAAATTTTTTATATAAGCGCATATGTATTTTATTAATAAAATTAAAATTTGGCTTAAAAAGTGTCAAACTGGTCACTTTTTGTTTAGAGTGTTGAACACAGGTTTTTTCATTTCTATTAGTAAATTTACTTATAAATTGCCCTCAAATTGGTTTTTTAGCTAACCAAATTGTTAAATGGAGTTGAGTTTGAGTAAATTTAACCTTGGTTTTTGGGTTTGAACCCCTAAATTACTAAAAATTAGCTTAAAATCAGTTAAGCCAAAAATGCTAATAGATTCACATATGCGGCACTTGACTCCCTGGTACTCAACAAAGTGTTAAGTACCAGGGAGTCAATCACCAGGGAGTCAAACTTACCACAGTTGCCACTGGAACAGTACCACATTGCAAGTGACGGCGCTTCCTAGTAAGATTGTCTGGTTGCAGAAGTTCAGGATGACACTGTGTCTTTGGGACCAAGAGTCCCCCAGGATCAGGGGGCAGGAAAGCCCTTTTAGGATGATGGAATATGCTGGGTAGATATTCTGGCCAATCCTTATCAGCAGCTTGGGTTCACACTTGAACCCCAGGTCATGAGAGCTATTTCCTGTAATTACCTTAATGGCTCTGTTGGTAGCCTTCAGTTCCAGGTCTTTTGCAAATGGGGTGTTGTAAAGTGATTGGTTAAAAATACTTCACTGTAAAGGTCATTGATCCATTAAGATTATTGAGCAAGAGACCAATATTACTCTTGCTTTAAATGAAAGGTAGTCCTGCAGCTCAACTAAGTTGTACCTCCAAGCCATATTAACTTATGATTGTCCAATATAAAGGTTAATAGTGGGCAAAGCCTGCAGAGGAATATGGCTGTGAAGCAGAGGATCCTGGCACTCAGTAGCTGTTATCAATATCCAACATCTATATATTTATCTTTCTTGATAATAAATAAAGAATCAATTATTATACATTTAGTATACTTTTTATTATATGTACTATGTTGAAGATGCATCTTAACTTAGTCTTTGGTAAATCTAGTAAGTTGTACATTAAGTTAAGCAAATAGCTATACCAAACCACACCCATACTCATAAATACAACATTTGGTGCTCACTCTGTGAAATTCAGCATTTGGATTGTGCTTGTTGCCCTGCCAGGGACTCATCTTTGCCCCAGTGAGAGTTTGAAGATGAACTTCTCCAGGATTTACTCCGCCATCTATGGGACCACACTGATAGCTTATTCACAGAAATCAATTGTCTTGCTGGAACAAGAGATGGCCTTTCAAATGACACATTTGCATTCAGTCAGTTTATGGCTGTACTCCAAAATCTTCAACAGATTGAGTATCAATCAGTTCTTCACCTTGACATCCCCACTCTGCTTGAAGTGGATGGTAACTCTGAGCCAACTCAGCAGCAGCTGAATCTGGCAATAGGTAGCATGGACCAGTGAGCCTACCAGAATAGGGAGGCCCACAAAAAGCTTGTAGTACTTCCTTCATATGGCGCAACAGCTAAGGTAAAATTCTGCATTTCCAATGAAATCACCCAAAACCAACTTTGTATGCAGATGAAGACAATTGAGAAAGCAAAGGAGTACCTCCACAGCTTTGCTCATACTGTAATTTTTTGCTTCAAATCCATTTAAAATACCAGCTGCCATTAATTTCCCACCTAGGGAACCTCATCAATAGCCAACAGGCTTTCTTCTGACGCCTTTACAACAAACTATCAGGGTCTATGAAAGAAATTTAACAGATTAACAGCCTTGTGAGTCACCAGAACCACACTGCTGCTTGGTCTGCCCAAATTGAGTAACAACTGACAAACTACATTGCCACTATGATGAGAGCTATTCTTGAGCATAAAGGAGTTGATAATGACTGGCTCTGTACAGTTACCCTCCATGTGAAAGGAGACAAAGCTACCTTCTGCCACCTCTGTAAGGAGGTTGAGTTGATCTGCTGTTCTGTTGGTATGATCAAAGAAAGACCTATCCCAGTAAAGACCAGGGAAGACACAGCATTATAAAGAGAGACATGAGGAGTTCCCCAGACATGTGAGCAAAATTGACAAGGGCTTACACCAATCTCTGGAAGACTGCTGCCACTTTTATGCTGAGTTGGCTAAACTCATGAAGCTATTGACCAGAATCATGCGCATACTGAGGAAAACCATGATGACTTAGAAAGACTGAGCAATAGCAATAATACTGCACAGGAAAAGACTGGAATGCTTTTCAGCTGCCAGGAAGCCAGAATTGAGAATCTGGAAGAAGAATTACATGCTGCCAATCAAGCCATTGAGGACCTAGCACACAAAGTGGGATTGCAACATAGCAATATTAAATTGCTAAAAAAAGATGAAACAACTTCTTTCAGCAAACAGTTACCACTCAGTGTTGAAACCAGAAGCAGAGGGCATCATAGGGAGAGGCCCTAGTGTCTTTTCTAGTAACAGTCAGGCCTTTACCAAAGAATGTAGCTCCTTTCATAGCTACAAGAGCAACAAGGAAAATTTAGGCCATACTAATAGGAAGATCTATGCTGCCAAGCCTGTTATAGATAGCAGAGATACTCCCTTACATGGAGCTGCTGCTTCTACCTCCAGATATGAGAATAACCAAAGAGATACTGCATTGGAAGTAAAATTCTGTGCCTCAAACTTGAAAACTTCTTCTCCACCTCCTAAAAAAAGCTATAACTTTAGTACTTCCTCAATGATCCAGAACTTCAACCCCACAAATATTCCAAAGTTTGGCAAAAAATCAAACATCCATATATTCATCTGTCTCTACAACAACTCTATGTATGGGACAGACTGCGCCATGAAAAACGCAGCAATCTTCAATTGCTTGGACAGCAAAACACAAACCATTATCATGCCCAGATTACCTGAGAAAGGATGGACTTATGAGAACGTTTCCAGAGCACTGATTGCTGAGTTTGGCAGTGAGGAAGCCTTGTTCTGCCGTAAAATGGAGTTCACAAAAGGGAAAATTAAGAAGGGAGAAAGTCTAATGGATTTCTCCAAGCTCTTCTACTTGGAGACACAAACTTAAGTCTCTATGAGAGCAGCTATCTTTGTTGATGTGAAGGGAGCCCTCCTCAACTACCTAAGTCCCAAGTAAGAGCTTCTATTGCCCTTAAATAAGGAATTTATGATGCAGGAAAAATACATAAACTTATGCGCCATCTGGGTTCTTTTAAAGAACAATTTGAGATCCCATTTCTAGACTACAAGAATACTACTACCTTCAATACAAATGACTCTAAAGGCAGGGCTTTAGAAAAAGATGCTACAAAAAAGACAGTAATTGGCTCAACTCCTCTGGCCAATAGTGTTAATAATATCTGAACCTGCTACAAGTGTAGCCAGCCTGGCCACCTTGCATAGTAATGCAAGCCACCCAAGACCAGTGTACGCCATGTGAGCCACAGAGACAGTGAAGATGATAACAAGCCTGCAGAAAACAAAAAAGATGAAGACAAGGAGGAGTAAAAAAACTGCTAATAAGTCAGGTTACAGAGAAAACCCTAACTGCTAGTAGTAACAATCCATCTCCCACCATTGATTCAGACCCCGCTGCCAGAGAACCACCTGATGACAAAGCCAGCCTGATGGACCTGGATGCTAGCCCTGAGCGCTACCTGCCTGACAAAGAGGAGGTGAACAAGGACCTGCTCCACCAAGTCCTGACTGTGAATTCTATCACAAGAAGACAGACTATACATACAGAAGCACTGTCTTCTTGTGAAGCAATAGAGACTGTGACAATCCCTTATGCCAAACAGCTTTTGTACCCTTCTAGCAAAGTGACACATGAAAGTGATAACATCAAAAAGTAGCACAAATAGTGCATTCAGTACAAGTTTCAACTACCTTGGAGACCCCAAAAACTCTGAAACCTGAGCTAACTTCTATGTTAGAAACCTTTCTTTCACAGTTCAAGGGTCTATATATACACAAGGTCACAAAAATCTCCTCTCCAGATTATGGAGATCAACATAACTTCATTTATATTGATCTTGATGTCCACAAGCTCTGAGTACAGGAAATCCTAGACTCAGGAGCCCCAGGGAGCATAGTTTCCACCAGGTTGATGAAGAAACTCAAACTGGCCCCTGATCTGGACCACAAAGAGGAATGTGGCACTGCTGACCCTGACAAAACCAAGGCCTTGGGTGAATATTCCTCTCTTCTGCTTTGGTTTGGTAAACTAGTAGTGGATTCTATGGCTATAGTCCTCCAAAATAATAGCTACAATATACTCATTGGGATTAGTTTTATGGCTACTTTCAGAACAATTATAAATCATAAAGAAAGAACTTTTAATATTTTGGGCCACTCAGTTCCAATGTTCCATCATGGAGATGGACCCAAAGTCTTACCAACCAAAAAGATCCATCACATTAACATGGAATACACTGATAGTGATTTTCCTGTAACATATACTCTACACCAGAGGAAACTGAAGACGCCCCCTGGTTACTAAGAAATACAAGGGGATACATCTTTACGCAGCTAAGGGCTTTAGGATTCCCAAAGGATCACAATTAATTCACAATACTGGCCTTGGCTTAGGTTTTACAAAAGGACTACATGGCAAAGTCTGTGGTCTCCTCAATGGATCCCATCTTGAACCTTAGATATCTCCCAGAATTGTGATGTCTTTGAGCAAAGAAATCTTAGTCCTTCTAGGTAATTTTTCCTATAGCTCCATTAAGGCTAAGAAGAACCAACTCTTGGGTCATCTTCAACTTGAGGAGAATTCTGCTTTGGCTGAAGTCATTCCCTTTGGGGAATTCAGCAAATTCAAGCTCCATTGCTATAAACCTGCAGTCCTATCACTAATTCCACACAAGTCACTTCAAGGATTATAAGGGCCACATAAAGATCAGGATTTATTATTTTTGAAAAGTACAAGGCTGTCTTTGCAGAACATGACCACAACCTTGGAAAAGCGCTAGAAGTAGAACATGTACTGGATACACAAGGCACAGCTCCAATATGTTCACGTCTAATTTAGAGAAGTCAAGCTAACCAGGTGGTGGTTAACAAGGAACTACAGAAGCTCCTGTCTGCTGGACTCCTGGTTCCTAGCAAAAGACCAGGGCCCTCTCCTCTTCTAATAGTAAAGAAGAAAGACGGATCTAACCAGGTAGTAATGGACTATCACAAATTGAATTCTGTTATAAAAAATGATTCTTACCCACTGCCATATATAGATGACACCCTGGATAATCTGGATGGCGCCCATTATTTCAGTGTAACAGGATTGATCAGCAGCTACTGGCAGATAGACCTCCCAGAGGCCAACCAGGAAAAATGTGCAATTATTACTGAGCAAGGCCTCTTTCAGCCTACACACATGCCCCAAGGCTTGGCTAATGCTCCAGCCACCTCTCAACGTGTGATGGACTCATTAATAGGCAGCTGTAAGATTTCCTGCGTCCTGGTTTACTTGTATGACATCAATGTCTTCATGAGAACCTTCAGTCAGCACTTGAAACACCTTGAGGCTGTCTTCCAACAATTGATTGCAGCTAATCTTAAACTGAAGCCTAGGAAATTTTATTTCTTCAAAGAGCATCTTTAATTCCTAGGTTACATAATAAGTAAGTATGGACTTCAACCTGTACCTGCAAAAGTAGAGGCAATCACCCATATACAGCAACCAAAGAGCAAAAATGATGTTCAGGTATTCTTGGGGATGATAGAATACTATAGATATTTAATTACTAACTTTGCTGATTTGGGAGGTCCTCTCTTCCATCTCTTGAAAAACAAGGTTGAATTTTCATGGGATTTGGGTTATCAATAAGCTTTTTACAATTTAAAAGCCACTTTGATCACCAAGCTTGCCCTTGCATACCCTGATTTCAATCAACCTTTTGTTGTCCACATGGACGCTAGTCTCACTTCAATAGGCACAGTTTTATCTCAGATGGATGACAAAGATCAGTAACATCCTGTAGTCTACTTTTTAAGAGCCCTGAATTGCCACAAGCGCAACTACACAGTCATGGAACAAGAATTCCTGACAGTTATATACACCTGTCAACAGTTTAGAGTTTATCTACATGGCATTCATTTCACTGTGGTGATGTACCATGCATCCCTTAAGCGGCTTAAAACTCTAAAGGAATCTGAAGGCCAATTAGCACGCTGGACTATCAACCTCCAAGATTTTGATTATGAGATTGTTCATTTTGAGGGAGTATCCCATCAGAATGCAGATTGCTTATCTTGTCTTCCAACCATAGAATTGGTTTCATCAGAGGCAGACAAGATCTACAACAAGCTACTCCTGGACCAGTATTTGTGGGGGGAGGAGCCACCCAAGATTCAAAAAATTCTGAAAAATATTGCTGTAGATACTAAGGTCAAGAACAAACAGCTGCTCAAGATTCACAAGGACAAATAGTTACCCTACATCAGACCTTCACTACATACAGATGAAATTTTATCAGCCCACAAAACCATAGATCATGGAGGCATCCAGAAGACACTGAATTTTCCACAGTAACATTGCTAATAGGAAGGTTTGAATTAAGATGTAGTGGAAACACAAGCTGCCTGCCATGATTACAATATAGAGCAACCAAAAGTCTTGCTCTACCAGCATTGTATAATATAACCCAGGTTTGACTTCCATACCGTTGTAATAGACATAGTTGGGCCCCTTCCACTGACCACTGGCAAAAAAATGTTTATGATTTTAGCAGTGGATCAACTTACCAAATGGGTGGAAGCAAAAGCAAGAATAAATCAGTTGGCACTGACCACAGTCAAGCTCATTTTAGATAATATCCTCTATAAGCATGGCTTTCTGCAAACACTTCTGACAGATAATAGGACAAACTTTACAATCTACATGATACCTAGGCTAAACAAGCTAATGGGTATCCATGGTACTCTTTCAACACTCTACCATCCTCAAACTAATGGTATGGTGGAACAAAAAATGGAAGCCTTGTCCAAATCTTGCAAAATCTAAGCCACCAGAACAAATTGGAATGTGATACCTATCTTCCAGCTACAGTCTTTGCTTATAACATTGGCTTCCATAGAGCAACTTGGAAAAGTCCTTTTCAGTTGCTATACGGCTAGCAACCTAGCCCAACACCACATTTATATAGCTTAGTGAATACCAGTGAAGCTATATCTCAAGACACATACCTCCAAAGGTTATCCCAGATGCCAATTAAGATACAATTGGAAGCATATTTGACCAATCTGGACGCCAAAATCAAGGACATGAATTGAGCAGAATAGCACTGTCCAGCCTTTCCAGTATACAAGATAGGCAGTAAGGTATATTTTTACAACAATTGTGGATATGGTCATGAAAGAAAGCTTGCATTGCTATTGCAAGGACCAGTGAAGGTATTCCAGAAGGTATGTGTAGACAGCTACACCTTGAAGGAACTGGGGACTGGACAATCAATTAGCCAAGTAGATGTGCAATACATGCGCAAGGCTCCTATTGATCAGGATCAAACCCCATTAAGGTTAGCAACTCAGAAAAAGAAAAGGCTAATATAAAGAATCCATGATTTTTTACCCTATTTTCATCAAGAATTAGATAGAGCTTATAGAAAGGAAAACAATAGGATGGTTTATGCAAAGTAGTTTTTTATTATAATGCTATTGCCTCTAAACCCAGGCGCAATTGGATGAAGACTTTTGATACTGCTGCATAAATAAGCCATATATTGAGCAGCCAGAAGAATTCAAAGGGAAGAAAAGGAGACTTGTCAACGGTATGAAAGTTTACACAATTGATGATAATGTAGTAGGAGAAAGAAATTCCAAGAAGAATGCACTCCCATAGAAGACTCTCACGTTGAGCATATTCCTCTGGTGTTTTACCACCAATGGAATACAGGATCCCTAAGAGCCACTCAATTTACTTAGACATATGGTGTAGTCTCTGGTGATAGAAAACTTTATAGCTGGTAAAAACCAGATTTCCAACCAACATTATTGACTGAAAACTTCCTGCCCTACTGTAACTAAGAAGCTCCAAGGTAGCTCCCATAGCCCACTGTAAACAATAAATGAGATTAGACTAATTGACCACAAATGATCAGGCTAATCATTGCACGCAGATCTTTATCAGTTACACACCATATAATCATCAGTTTATTATAATTGATATAGCAAGTATACACTGTATAACTGTTAGCCAATATAGTGATTATCACTTATTAGATGCTGTATAATAATTAGATCATCAATTGTATATCTCCCTTTCTAACCTCATGGACGTTGTATAAAACCAGCCCCACCTATCCTGAAGGGCGTATATGAGTATATCAAACAAGTGATGTGCATATGGCTAGGAAACACTGAGTTTTGATCAGAATTAAACAATGTATAATTGGGTTCCTTATTGGTTTGGGTCAGCATTACACCTCAGATAATCTAAAAGTCAATATTGATTCAAGTCTGCTATTATACAGCATATAATCTCTAATTTGATCTGTTGCATTAATAATCAGAAAGCTTTCCAGACAGAAAAGAATCACTGATTAAGCCCTGAAAATGGAATACTAGAATTCTACCTTCCAATGTAGGAGGACTGAACAGGGATTATTTCTAAGCGCCAACCAAATACGGCGTAGTTTCCTAGCACAATAATAGGTGTGTGAGGATACAGCCAATCAATAAATGACAGTAGGCTTGCTCAAGAAGAGTGTAGGCTGTAGCTGAAGTGTCATGTACTCATGCTAAGGCCAGTAGAAACACACATGCCAAGGATAGTCAATCAGAATAGGCACAGCCAGAAAAGATGATCCTATTGCAAAGGTAGCTGCTGAGAACTTTCTGAAAGGACAAGAACAAGGGTTGTTGCAGTATATATTAATACAAACACCTAAAAGGATGGAAGGAAGCTCTTAGTTACACCTGGTTAGGTTACAGCTGCTGGCTATATTGTACTCCAGTTTCAATAAACGTAATTATCTTTAAAGTTATATTCTATTGCAGTCTGTAGTGCTCTTGCATAGGATTAGGTAGAGTACATTGTCAAGGCTAACATCTATCTGTATCTTTGAGCATAAGAGCAATAAACCAAGTTGCTCAACACAATACTTGTGGCTATCTGAACCATGCCACAAGGACACAAGACCTTCTGCAAAACAAGGATTGGTCCACACAGTGAACAAAAGCTTGAGGAGTTTGAGAGCACAAGATACCTGATTATCTATCAAGAAAACTCCATTATAAGATAAATACTGGATGCACAGTTGAGCATAATGTAGTAGCTTTACTTTAGGGATAAACCAGTGCACTGTATTCCCTATTTCAAGTTTTTTGATAGAGATCACATAGGGATTCTCTAAGGCCAGCATCAGTGTTGACCACATGACTACTGGCCCACAAAAGCGCAGAATAGGGATCTCATCCCAACAAAGAAAGGCACCCATGTCAAGGAAGGAACCCTGACTGCCTTCTTGAACCTCCACAGAAGCTGGACTCACTCTATTCTTTTTTAACTCTTTGAGTAGTTTGGTTAAGCTAGGCATAGGCTCATTAGATCTGGTAGTAGACACATGCGTAGGAATCATGGTCTTTCCAGTATGGTTTCTCTTCTTAGCAATTGTTGATATTTGTGAAGAAGTGAGCATCCTGGAGTCTGCTGATATAGAAATGCTATATGGAGTATTTGGCTTATATATTATTATACTAAACAAGCTATGCAATGCAGCATCTATTTCACTGCCTAGTATTTTGGTGAATTCATCTTCTTCTGGTGCAAGCACAAGCAAGTTGCTAGGTGTGTTGCTAACTGGGATATCAGATTTTCTCCTTTGGGACTTACCAATTCTTTGTTCAGGGACATAATTATACCAGTCTGCTGGTTTTCTATTCCTTTTTGGACAATTCACCATGCTAAGAAAGGTTGTGTACCTTTTACAGTGTCAGGGATCCACAATTGTAAGTCTCTCTTCAATCAAATGGAGGAGAGCTCCCAAGTTGAATTTGACTAGAGTGGACCCTACTGGAATCCCTGATCATTAACATGTTTAGAAGGTGACCAAATAAGCAGAATCTTCTCAAGACGGGAGTGAAGTAGTTTAGAAGATAATAGACACTGGTGTACCCCAAGACCAACCAGGGGGCCTTGGGGTGGATAATAGATGGGGATTCGCTATTTCTACGTAAGGGGCATGGCAGCAACAAGGTCCAAAACGGTACCAGATTGAGTCTTCTGATTTGTGGGTAGGAGTTGGTTCAGGGGTTTCGAAGCTCACATTGGCTTGCCCATAACTGATTAACACACAAAAAGTCCATACAAGGAAGATGAGCTTCATGCTGTTGGAGGGAGAACCTTTAGAATCTACTAATCAAGTGTTTAGAGGTTAAAAATATAGATTTATTGGTTGATAGGAATAAGAGAAATTGTTGGAGCAATTTGAAAGGGGAAAATTTGCCAGTTTAAATACTGAGATCAAGTGATGAAGGGAACATTGTGGTTACCAGGCGGACCTGCAAGAGTGATTTGAGAAGTATTGCCTTGCAGAACTGCAGCAGGCTTCAGCCTACAATGCAAGAAGAGGCAGGTTGGAATATTGCATTGTAGTATTCTACTTCACTATAGTTGTGGATGATTTCAGGGAATGGATGTGCAGTACTTCTCTGGCTTGGTTGGATTGCTGGTTCTGATTTGTCTTTTGGGTCCCTCAAAATCTTTTTTAGATGTTTTCCACATTTAATATTGATTTGATTGGCTGTTGTCTGGTGATTGGAGCCAATTCCATGTGCTGAATTGTTGTTCCTGTTGTTGTTATTATTGTCTGAGGCTTTCAAAACTAAATTTAAACTAGAATTTATGTATTGCTTGTTGTTTTTACGCTTGCTTTTGATTTTTACATTTGGAATTGAATAAAACACATTTATTTATAAATTTCAAATGTGTTTTTGAATTGATTAAATTGATGGCTTTGGTTTTGTTCTTGTTTTCTGATGTAGCATTTAAAAATGCAATTTCTGGTTCCTGAATTGCTTTTAAAAAAACTCAAGTATGGTTTCCTATTTGTGTAAGGAATGGAATCCCTTACATACAGTAATGTCTAGTTTAATAGGGGGAAATATTGTAAGGTGATTGGTTAATCTAACCTTCACTGTAACGGTGATTGATCCATTAAGCTCAGTGAACAAAAGAGCAATATTACTCTTGCTCTGGATGAAAGGTAGTCCTACAGATCAAATAAGTTGTACCTCCAAGCCACATTAACTTATGATTGTCTAATTTAAAGGTTAATAGTGGGAAAAGCCTGCAGAGGAATCTGGCTGTGAAGCAGAGGATCCTGGCGCTCAGTAGCTGTTATCAATATCCAACATCTATATAATTCTCTTTCTTGATAATAAATAAAGAATCAATTATTATACTTTATTATATGTATTAAGTTTAAGAAGTATCTTAACTTAGTCTTTGGTAAATCTAGTAAGTTGTACATTAAGTTAAGCAAATAGTTATACCAAACCACACCCATACTTGTAAATGCAACATGGGGCATCAACAAAACTTTCTTCAGCTCCAGTATCACTGAATGCTTCCATAGTTTGTGTCAATTCAAGAGTTTTAACTTTGATTTTAATAAACTTGTAGGACTGGGAAGAGGTATTTATTTGTACTGGGGAAACAGTGGGGCGCTCTTCTTGGGACATGCCTTGATGAGGTGACCAGGTTTGTGACAATAAAAGCGCAGCACATTATGGTAGTGATGTTGTAACTCTTTGGGAGACATGCCCTGTCTGCTGGGCGTCTGAGTGCAGCTAGGGCAGTGAAAGGTGGGAGGAACACCTTCTTGATTCAGGCTCAACCCTTTACTCAAGAGAAGTAGCTTGTCTAGGCCAAGTGTAAGAGGTTGGTGCTTGAGAAGTTATTTCAGGGCAGGGAAGGCTCCCCAGAGGTATAGGATGGCAGACAACTCATCTTCAAGTTGGGTTCTAGTCTTCAGTTTGAGGAACTCATCTGTGTAAGCTTGTAGGATACCAGATGCTTGCTTAATATCTAGTAAACTGATGAGGGCATGGTGGCAGGTGTCTTAATTGTCACCAGTAGTCATTAGTTTGTTTTCAAATCTGGTGTAATCTAGACAGAATTCAACATCCTCATCAGTGGCTTTCCTAAACCACTCCAAGGCATTATCAGAAAGTATGGAGGCTACGCCCAGGACCTTTTCTGTGTCATTAGAGTAAAAGTTTGTATTGGCTTGGAAATGAAGACAGAGGACAGTCATGGCTTAACAGGCTTCTTACAAGGTGAGTTTGTCCATCTGTGGCATGTCTACCTTGGTTATGGACTGGTTTACTATAATGTGCTGGACTTGTAAGTTTGGGATCTTTGTGTTCTTAATGCCAGGCGTTGCATCCTTAGGTACTGTGCTGCTTTGGGGTTTAATTACTGAATCAGTTAAATTGATAGCTAGCTTGTAAGCATAGTAAGCTGAAATCAATGCAAAAGCATACAAGTTGCCCTAGAGTTAATAAAATCTTAGGGCCCAGGTTACTGTGATTAATATAGATTGCCATAATGTCAGGAATCTATCTTGTGGTGGGTTACTGAGAACTTGTGGGCAGATGGCCTGTAGGCCCAAAAGGAAGGCTCACCCACAGGATGGAGACTAATTTTACAATGTATGATAGTGATTTCCCAAGGATGACCCAGGGTCCACTGGTGTACCATAAAACAATTAAGCCAGTGAAGGTGATTTACATGACTCTAATTATCTGAGTGGAGGTGGACTCACTAGCAGCAACATATTCTTGTGGGTGGTTGGGCTGCAGGGCCAAGAGAGGGGTCGTTGGTACCAAATATGCAGACAAGTAGTTATATTTGTTGCAAAATAGCAAAGTTTGCATGGTGATCAAAGTTCCTTCAAAACCAATAAGCTCTGTTTCTCTAACATGAGATTCTGGGGTGTAAATTGGGATCTCCTCTAAGGCAAACTCCAAATAATTTGGTTTTAGAGGATACTCTGTAAAATGAGCCTGGCTGTAGGGAGCTCCTGGAGAACAGAATAATTTGTTCAGTTGGTCCACATTTTCTTGGGCTTGGTGGGAAGCGGGAACAAACCTGGGGAGATCAAATTGAAAATGGTAAAGTGCTAAAAGGATGTAGGGTAAGACCTGCGTGAACTAAAGTTTCATTACCCTTTATTGTAAGGATGGTAATGAGCAACTTCCTTGCAGCCCCAGTGTATAAGTATGTCCATCTGCCATGGGAAAACTTTTGCAAAATCCTTTGGACCGGGTGGTATCATTTATCATGGTTTGAAAATACTTGGTGGCATTCAATATGGACAAATATTAATTGGCTAGGCTGGAGCGTAGAATCTCAATTTAGCTTCTAAGACATGGTATTTGTCATCATTTGACAACCCTTGTTCTTGGGGAAATTTCTGCAGTACTCCATTGGCAGTGTCCTAAGTTATTACAGGAATATTGCTTGGGTTAGTGCTCCTATTGAATAGGCTAAGAGGATCCTTAAGAGGAAAGGGTTTGATCATAGAAGGCTCTACACTGGTGGTTTTTGGAGGTTTCTCCAAAGTCTAATCTATTTCTGATTGGATCCTGTAAAACACAGGCAGTTGGGCCCACAAGCTGGTGGCCCGCAGAGTCCTGGGGTTTGAATCTCAAAATTGGGATTTTTACTTGCTAATTGATAACAGGAGCTTGTCACTTGTGACACCTGTCCTCTTGATGCCTGATGCCTTCAAGTCTTTTGTGGTCTAAACTGACGCCAGTTATTATGCCATTGGTGGTGTACTCCTCCAGCTTGGGGGGATAAGACCCTACATCTTGTTGCCTATTGCCATAAATTAGACTGCATGAATAGACTGGTCAAGGCTATCAGTGGAATTTATCCTGCTAGTCAAGGATAATTTGGTTTACACTCAAATCCTTTGGATCTGAAGGATTTACAATTCTAATTGTATCTCAGATGTTATGATGATTTGGCCAACCTGTTACATCCAGATGGATAAAGTTTAGGAATTGCAAGCAGCTTCCATAATGGGCATCTGCAAGCTGCAGCCACTCTGGGGTAATGTGAACTTACTATTCCCTGCCAGATTGTCTGGATCATCCCTAGATAAAAAGAATGCAGATGCAAGAGCCTGGTGAACATCAGAAGATGTTTTAATATTCCAGAAAATGATGCAGGTGTTAATAACACTCCTGAATCCACCATAAAACCTTCATAGTATATAAACTTCCCTTCTTTCCCAAATAAAAATATACTTTCACATTTACATCTTGACTTTTTAAACTACTCAGTTGTTACCTTAGAATAAAAAGTAAATACTGCAGGGTCATTATACTTGTAATTATTTGTGTTTAGGCCTACAACCATACTCTCAAAAGCTAGCACTACAGAAATTAACCTCCAAGATGTCCCCAAGGCCAAAAATAGAACATTAGTGCTTACTCCTGATATGTATTCTTCCAAAAACAAAAAACCTGCAGGCCCCCCCCTCTGTGGTCCTGTTTTAGCCCAGGGAGGGAATGTTCCCCTCTCTGCTTCTGCTTTAGCATACCTGCAAAGTATACTCTAGCAGACACCAGAGATGTCTTTCCCGGAAACCACCAACCAGGATGGTTCTCCTCAAAACCCCCAGGAACTGCCTGTATTTAGACAGTTTATGGGAGATGTACAGAGACCTCCTAAAATCCAATGCTACCAAAAATTGAACTTAAATGTGGATATTTCTAATACAGTAAATGCCAACATAGTTCACTCCTCCCAGACCTTGGACTCTACTATTCAAGGAATGAACAAAGGAGCAGTTCAATATTGGGAAAACTTGGCTTGCCTAGCAATATTGCCAGCATATGGACCCTCCATCAGAGAGAGATACCAGACCCTGAGTCATATCACCCCAAACAGCTCAAAAAGGACATGAAGACCATTGAACAGACAAAGGAGTACATGTATTAGGTTGTACAATCTGCTATCTGCCATAATTGAGTCAATCTTGTCTATCAAAAGAACGTTCTTCTGCATCATGGTCAGTTGATTGCAGCCCAGCAGAACTTCTTGCAGACACTTTACTCTGACCCCAGCTCAAAATTTGGCTTGATTAACCAATAAATTGCTGAGTTAGTCAGAAATCAGATGTCTTCAACCCAATTCATGGAAACTATGGAGCAATCCTTCATTGACTACATCCCCCAGGTGGTTCACCAAATCCTTAGCAACTATGAGTTGGACCCACATTTGATCTCTGTAGTAACTGGACATGTAAAAAGCTCCAGAGACTTCTTCTAGGCCATTTTAGGAACTGAAAAAGATAACCTCAGGCTCTACCACTAACAAGACCACTTATAATGACACCAATATGCTCCATGAGGTGGTGACAGAACTCTTTGATCACTTCCACTCATTGGAAAAGGACGTCCAGGAACTCCAAAAAGATAACGCCTTCTTGTATGGAGATCTCCTCACTTTCCAGGCCCAATTAGCTGAAGAACTCAAAGACCTCAAGGTCATTCATGATGGTCCGAAACATAACCAATAAAGACAGGCCGCCTTAGAACAAGTCAACTGTACCTTTGCCAAGACCATCTGTCAGCAGATCCAAGGCTTAGAGGATGAAGTGGATGGACTGGTAAAGGAAAACCAGGTAATCAGAGAAGAGCTCAAAGAAACCAGAGCCACTCTCTTCACTCTCCAAGATTAGATTAACCGCCTTACTGCTTGTCTACCAGTCTTCCCTCTAAGAGGAAGAACAGTACACTTTGAGGAACATATATCAATTAGTAGACTTTCCTTGGGTAGCCAGGCACACACCTCTGGCAATGAATCTTATCACAGCTATTATGAAGATGATTCTTCCCAAAAAACGTCCCTAGGAATATAATGATGACTGAAGCATTACTGGAGAGCAGTGAAAACCCCCTGGCTACTCCTGAACAAAGCCAATTACAGGAACGTCAGGCTACCTCAGAAGCTAGATACCAGGCTTCCAGAAACAACTGCTCTCCCATCCAAAGATCATTCAACACAAGCAACATGATCCCTAAATTTAAACCTGTTAACTTGCCAAAGTTTGATAGGAAAAGTAAATTCACCATGTTCTTGAGGATTTATGAAAATACAATGTATGGGGCTGATAAGTCAGTGAACAACTCTGCTATCTTCAACTGCCTAGATTCTGAGACACAGACAATCATCATACACAGACTACCAGAACATGGAGGACCTTCACCAATGTCTCCAAAGCTTTAATGAATGAATTTGGCAGCAAAGAGGCCCTCAATAACCAGAAAATGTACTTCTTAGAAGGAGGCATTAGAAAAGAAGAAATCATGCAAGAGTTTGCTAATAAGTTCTACCTAGAAGCTCAGACCCTGATCTCCTTGAAGGCTTCTCCCTTCATAGATGTTAAGTCTGCCCTGCTAAATGCAGTATGATCTAACAAGAATCTCTCTCTTGCCTTGAAGTCTGGGATCTGCAGAGCCCAAAATATCTCTGATCTGATTTCCCACCTGCTCAACTTCAAGGATGACTTTGAAGTCCCCATGCCCTCTAGACCAAGAGCATCCCAGAAGAACAGGAACAAACCTTCCTTCTCTGACAAGAATAAGACTGGTGAAAGCTCTACTACACAAGGAGCAGCTGATACAAATAGCAACCACACCTGCTATACAAGTGGAAAGCCAGGACACATGTCTAGGAAGTGCAAGCAAACAGTGCCCAAGGTGCATTACATAGGAGCAGAGGAGTACAACTTAGAAAGAGATCAAGAGGATGAGGAAGCTTCTCAAGATGAGGAGCCAAAAAAATGCTGAGAAGCCAGGATGAGGAGAAATCCCTGGTTGCTCATATATATGTATCTCTCCACCTTCTCCCCTCCCACATGAAGACCCAGGTGATCCCAGCTGTTTCCCATTCAATGCAGCTCTGACTTTGGAAACAGAAGACTCCAAAATTACCACACAAGCAATTTCTAGCCTAGGCTCAACTGACCCTGATGTTAGCCCTTTACTTTGATATCCTGACTCCCAAAAGAGATATAAGAGGATCAGCTGCATAGAATCCTTGCTATCAATGCCCTCACCAGAGGTAGAAAAATAAGGAAGGAACCCTTGATCACCTAGGAAGCCTGGGAAACTGTTGCACTTCCTTACGCTGAGCAGCTGACTCTTCCTACCACTGAAGTTACGCATGAAAGTGATAATGCCAAGAAAATTGCACAAATCCTCAAGTCTGTTAATGTCTCTGCTTCTCTGGATGCTCACAAGGAATTAAGTTGTAACTTTTGTACAGCTTTGGGGGAATTCCTTAGTAAATACAAGGATATGGATGTCTATTGAGTAACATCCTTAAGCAATGAATCTCATAGAACAGACTGTACCTACATTGACATGATGGTCCACAAGGTTAAAGTCCAAGCCATTATTGACTCAGGTGCACCAGGAAACATCATCTCCTTGCAGCTGGTCAAAAAATTGAAGTTGGCTCCAGACTTAGACTACCAAGAGGTATTTGGGACTGCAGGTCCATTTACCACTGAAGCCATGGGCACTTACTTGTCCTTGCCCCTGAAGTTTGGGAATTTGATTGTAACTGCCCCTGCTATAGTTCTAGAAAACTACAGTTATGATATCCTTATTGGCACAGGGTTTATGACAAGGTATGGGACTATCACCAACCATGGTGATAATACCTTCAAGATCCTATGCCAGACTATCCCCATGTACTACAATGGTGCTAAGGCAGTTGACCTTCCCAAGAAAAAACTTCATTTCATCAACATAGAGTATGCTGACAGTGATATTCCTGTGGCCTATACCTTACAGCACAGGAAGCTTGGATGCTTCCCTTGTCAACTAAGGAGTACAAAGGAATCCCCTTGTATGCTTCTTCTGTGTTCATCATTCCTTCTGGTCCTCAAGTATTTCACCACACTGGTCTATCCTTAAGATTCCTTCAGGCTTACATGCTGAAGTTTTTGGCCATCATGATGCCTCCTGTCTGGAACCTTGGATCTGTTCTGGACTAGTCATGCCTGGACCTGAAGAGCTCCAGGTCATTCTAGCCAATCTTAGCCATGCTCCTTTGACTGTGCAGAAAAATCAGCTTTTGGGATATTTCAGACTAGAAGAATATGTCAACTTGCTCCAAGCTTCACCCTTTACAGGACTTGATGAGCTAGGACTTCCTGTGAATAAACCCTTGGTCTTGCCCTTAATCACTTGTGACTCTCTGGTTGGTCTCACTGAACCAGAAAAGGACCAGGCTCTGGCTCTCTTTGAAAAATATAAGAAAGTCTTTGATAAAGATGACTTGTATCTTAGAAAAGCCATTGAAGTAGAGCATACCATTGACACCCAAGGACAACCTTCAATCTGGTCTTGTCCTATTTGCTGTAGTCAAAAAAACCAAGTTATTGCTAATATAGAGCTTCAGAAGTTACTAAGCTCTGGATTGTTGGTACCTAGCAAAAGTCCTTGGTCTTCTCCCCTTCTTATTGTCAAAAAGAAGGATGGCTCTAAAAGAGTGGTCATTGACTATAGAAGGCTGAACTCCATCACTAAAAAGGACTCTTATCTCCTCCCATATATTGATGATACTTTGGAAAGACTGGGAAGAGCTAAGTTTTTCAGTGCCATGGATATAATCAGTGGCTACTGGCAGATTAATCTTCCACCTGAGGATCAAGAAAAATGTGCCATCATTACTGAGAAAGGACTTTTCTAACCCACACAGATGCCCCAAGGACTGACAAACGCCCCTGCCACTTTCCAGAGAGCTATGAATGAAGGCACATGTGACTTAAAGCTCACATCTGTGCTTGTATACCTGTATGACATTAATGTCTTTTCCAAAACTTTCAATGAGCATTTACAACACCTAGAGGAGATCTCTAATGGTTACTGAAAGCCAATCTGAAGCTGAAGCCACAGAAGTGTAGTTTTTTCAAGGAACACTTGGAATTCCTGGGGTTTGTGATAAGCAAATATGGCCTATGCCCTGTACCTGCTAAATTAGAAGGGATTACCAAAATGCAGGTACCATCCAACAAACTTAAATATCCAAGTCTTTCTGGGAATGATCAGCACTATCAAAGGTTTATCCCAAACTTTACCACACTTGGTGACTCCTTGTTCAACTTTCTCTGTGCTGATGTGGACTTCTTTTGGAACTCTGCCTTTCAAAAGGCCTTTGACGCTCTGAAACAGATTTTAATTTGTGCCCCTGTACTGGCCTATCCTAACTTTGAGAAGCCTTTTGTGATGCACACAGGTGCTAGTCTCACTGCCATTGGTGGTGTTATTTTCCAGCTAGATGATAATGGATTAGAAACCCTGATGGTTATTGTTCTTGTATCTTGAAGTGTCATGAACATAACTTCTAAGTGACTTAAAGGGAATGCTTGGCAGTAATTGTCGTGAATACTGCTATTCACCATGTATCAATTTCGCCTTTGGTGGGCCATTTTGAAGACAAATCTCTTGCTTTTGCCTCTTAAAATGAGTTGATGACTGAATCAGAAAATACAATTGTTTGGTTTCTTGATCCTGCGCAGCTCACTTGCCCCACTCATGCTGATGGCAAGTGATCCTACTGTCCTGGTAGTGTTTTGTGGTATTCCTAACCACTATATATTCCATTTCATATTCACCAATAAAAATTAAGTTCTATTCAAATTTTTTTCTTTGTGTCTTCAGTACTTCTGCGCCTCTCTCTAGCCACAACTAGTAGAGATTATTCTTCCAGGGCCGCAAGGTAAAACACATAGCCTTCCCTGTCATCTAACCAAGACTTAGTACAAATCCAATCCTAAGGTTAGGATTTCCCATTGTATGTCTGTGCCGCGCCTCAGAACACAACAAAAATGATGCTCACTACAGGAGCTGTAAGCCCCTTGGTTGTCTCTTTTGTATCCACGTTTTCAGGTCCTTTGCCTCTGTCTATACAAGAGCACTTCACCTGAAATTACTAGCCCTCCTATTGAGGAAGATATTGTCAACCCACCTATTACCCCCACTATACTGAACCTCAGGAATGGTCCCTTCCTAGTTGCTTACCCCATGGGTAACCCTGACTTAGAACAAGTCATGGCAGTAGCCCTTGGGATAGCCCGTGAAGGAGCCATCCCTCACCTTCAGCTACAGTTTGTCAAGTGGAATACTATGAATTGATTGTGGCTCCTCAAACTCCACAGCATCTCCTCTCAGCAGCTGGCTCTGCTGAGCACTCACTATTGTCCTTTGTGCAGCCTGCCTTGGTCCACCATCAAATGGTGTTGGGGCTCCACGTCCAAGAAATCTTGTCTCTACAAGTAGCGGTTACTCATCACTGGGACTAGTTTGCTGCCTACCAACAGTGGATTCATTCCCTGTTTTCCTTGGTATCTGACAATCAGTGCAACTCTGTTACCTCCCAGACCTGTTTGGTTAATTCTATTGAACAAATGTGCCAGTCCATCCCCAAATACGTGAGAGAGCGCCTAAAAAGTTTCACCAGCTAGAAAAACCCTGACAAACTCAAGTAGATTCCACCTTAAACGCTTATCTCACTGACTTCAAAATAACTTGTGCAGCAGCTCAATGCATTCAGCATGTATTTAATTGAGAAACTACAGCAGGTAGCAGACTTTGCTGCTAACAGTCTAAATGAACTCATTACAGCATTTGATCAAGAGAAAGCTGCCACTGCTGCTGCTGTATAGCCAAACTCCAGAGTCAAGTGAATAAATTAGCTACGCCCAAGCCAGATGTTCCGCCCTCTTCCCCTTCTGATGACTTGGCAGATCAAGAGCAGAGAATATGGGATGCTATTTGAGAGCTACGTACAACTACTCACAGTCAAGGACGTCCTGCTGAGGCTCCTCAACCTGACCCCTAGGTACTTGAATTGACTGCTCAAGTTGCTAAGCTACAGCAAGAACTTGCTGCCCTACGCAAAATGATGGCAATGGCTTCTAGTCCAGTTAGGGTTGCTGATGAAGATGGTTGCTGCCCTGGCTTACCAGAAGCTCCTCAAATACAATGTGCTAGGGAACTAATTGCCCTATCTAACAAAGTGGATCAATTGAAGCGGGACCATACTGAACTAGATAGAGACGTACAAGAGATGAATGATGTGATTGACTCTGTGAACAACAGGTTTGCCCCTTGCCTCTCAGTGGGGCTATCCCTTACTTCTTGACTGGCTGAGCTCTCCACTAGTGACCACCCAAGGTCAACGCTTAGATGCTACTGCACAACATACCACTTAATCTGTCAGTACAGGTGCCTGCGCTGTTGAGACCCTGACTACCCTTGATGAGAGTGTTTGTCAGCTTTGGGCTAAACAGCCCCCCTCTGAATCCAAAGCAGAGTTTTCCCTGTGTATAAACGTACTTGATAGCAGCAATGGTGGTCCAACTTCTGAAGCACACTTCAAGCCTACTTTTAAGCAAGTCTTTGACCCCAGAACCTGACCATTGCAGCTTTCCTAACTATCTACAAAACTGCCATGAGACAAGCATCAGAAAAAGTTAAGAAAGAACATATTCTGACCTTTTTACATCCAACTTGCCAGGAGGTGGTGGTGCCTGAACTACCCACCATTGAGACGTGGGAAGATATGAAGCAGCTTCTGATTGACAAGTTTGGTGGTGACCTTATCCTGGAAGTAAAAAAGGTTGCTTTTATGCATATTGCTTTCAAGCCTAAAGAGACGCTAGCTGAGTTTGCAGACAGATTCTACATGGAAGGACAGCAACTGATAACTAAAAGATAATTGATAGCCCATGAAGTATACATGGCTTGTGCTCAAGCTCTCAGAGTGAACCAGCTTCTGTGCCTTCACTTCAAAGCCCATAAGGCTATGCTTTCCTCTATGAAGAGCATAAAGACACTGTTGCAGGACATGCACCTTACCCATTATGGAGCAGTTGTTAGGGAAGGTCAAGCTACTTCTAACTCTGGTTTGTCTTCCTGTGGTCCTTGCATTATTACAATGAACTTGCAAATTCTCCTCAACGCCAAGGTTGCCACAACTGTGGTCATATAGGTCATTATTCTTGAGTCTACAACAACCCACAGGTTGAAGGAGCTGATCCAAAAGAAGAGGCGGGAAAAGAACAGTCAAAGTAGAGGCAGAGACGCTCTTGGTTGACAATTCTTCCCAGTCTCTTTCAATCCCTCCCTCTATATCTGACTCTGAGCCTGCTAATAATTAGGCTCCTCCTATTCTCCTCTTGTTTCATAATATCTCTGACAACTCTGACCTGGATGACTCTGATACTGACAATGCCAACGCATATGGGTATTCTGTCCTGGCTGTTCCTGAAACCATTACAGTCCCCTATAAGTTGCAATCAAGAAAGACTACAACTACCGCTAAGCCTTTACCTGAAGCCAAAGAAGTTGTCTCTTTCCCTTAACTCACTCAGGCTAAGAGGTCTGTTGTGAAGTGATTGGTTGTAAACTAGCTGTCACTATAATCATGCATTTGATCCATTAGGCTCAGTGAATCATGGAACAATGGTACTATTGCCCTGGATGATAACAAGGTCAAATAATAAACTAAGTTATATCTTGAGTTCATATTAACTAATGATCAGCCAATTTTTAGTTTAATAGTGGGCTAAGTAAAGAGGAAACAGGGCTGTATCCAGATGATCCTGATGTTCTGTGTCTTTTGTTAATTTCTTCTGCTACTATATAACTCCCTTCTTGATTTATTAAATAAAAGATCAAATTTACATACTTTAACTTTATTATACACATTAGGCTAGATACTTATCTTGACCTGATATTTAGTAATAAGAAAGATTGTATTTCAAGTTAAGTGAAAGCAACTACCAACTCTACGCAGAAATACAACATAGGTGCTTACTCATAGCATGCATCAGTCCAATAATAACCGTTGCCCTGCTGGGGACTCATCTTTTGTGCAGGGAGGAGATGGAGATAACCTTCTCCAAGCTTTCTTTTGCCACCTTCAGGACCACCCTGATGGGTTATACTTGGAGATTAATTGCCTTGCTGGAACAAGGGATGGTCTGCCTAACAAATTCATGGCTTTTGGTCAGTTCATGACTGACGTACAGAATCCCCACTTAATAGAGGATCAGTCCTCTCTACACCTCAATGTCCCAGTGCCTCTGGAGGTAGACAGAAACGCAGAGCCTACCCAGCAACAGCTGGAGCAAGCTATTAGCGGTATGGACCGAGGTGCATACCAGAATGGGGAAGCCCACAAGAAGCTTGCTGTACTATCCTTGTACGGCACTACAGCTAAAGAGAAATTCCAAAATTTCATAGGGATAACTCCAAATCAGCTTCAAATACAGATGAAAACTAATCAAACAAGCCAAGGAGTATATTCACAGCTTTTCATATCCTGCCATCTGTCACAACCGGACCCACCTGGGTTATCAACTATCCCTGATATTGCACCAGGGAAACTTGATAAACAATCAGCAGGCTTTCTTTTGTTGTCTGTATGATGAACTTACAAGCTCTATGATAAATATTAGTCACCAATTGAATCACTTGGCAATCCACCAGAACCACAGCAAACTGGTCAACACAGCTTGAGAAACGTCTGACAAACTATGTGTCCACAATGGTTAGGACTATGCTAGAGCACAAAGGATTGGATAATAATTGGCTATGCACAGTAACTCACCACGTAAAGGGTGCAGCAGCCACCTTTTGCTACCTATGTAGTGAGGTAGAGCCACTTGGCCGCTCTGTAAGATTGATAGAAGACGGGGTTGCAGTGGAAGGCAATAAAAAAGTCACCGCCATAATCCAACGGGACATGGAGGAGCTATCTGAACACGTCAGCAAGATTAACAAAGGCCTTTGGCAATCCCTCTCTGACTGTAATCATTTCAATGTGGAATTTCCCAAGTTGGTAAAATTGATAAATCACAACCATGACTGCATGGAAGATAATTGTGAAAATCTGGCATCAATAAGCAACAACCATTGGGCTATGCAAGAATAGAACAATGTGATGTTTGAAAAACAAGATTAACAAATGGATAAGTTTGAAGACAAACTGCATGCAGCTAATTGAACAATAAAAGACCTGGCTCAAGAAGTACAATCACAACATAGCAACATCCTGAACTTACAAGGACAAGTAGAGCAGTTACTTCAAGTTTACTCCAGCCAAACCATGCTGGAAACAGTTCCACAGAAGACCACAGGAAGAAGTCAAAGTGTCCTGTCCACAGTCAGCCAGTCAATGTCAGAAGACCATTGCTCCTTCCATAGTTATGAGAGCAATGCAGACAACATAGACTGTACAATGAGGAAAGTCTATGTAGTGGAACCAGTTCTGGATAGCAGTGAAACACCTCTTCCTGGTGCTGCTGCTTCAACCTCCAGGACTAGCAACAACGCTAGAGATGCGGCTTCTGAAGTGCAATTCCGCGCCTCAACCCAGAGAAATACCTCACCTCCACCTAGAAGAAGTTATAATTTTAGCACTTCTGCTGTGATCCTGAATTTCAAACCAACAAACTTGCCAAAGTTTGATAAAAAGGCCAATGTCCACATGTTCCTCTGGTTATACAATAACTCTATGTATGGGGCAGACAAGGCCATGAAGAATGCAGCTATCTTTAATTGTTTGGATTTGGAAACCCAGACAATAATAATGCCAAAACTTCTGGAACAAGGCTGGACTTATGAGAACGTATCCAGGGCCCTCATTGCAGAGTTTGGCAGCAAAGAAGCTTTATTTTGCCGCAAAATAGAGTTTACTGAAGGGAAGATAAATAAGGCGGAAAGCCTATTGGATTTCTCAGAGCGCTTCTACTTGGAAGCACAGACACTATTCTCCATGGAGCAGCCACTTTTGTTGAAGTAAAAGGAGCGCTTCTTAACTATGTTCATCCCAATAGAGAACTTTCCATTGCTCTCAAATCTGCAATCTATAGTGCAAGAACGGTCCCCAAACTCATGCGCCATCTGGGATCTTTTAAGGAACAGTTTGAAGTTCCTTTTCCCAACTATAAGAAAGCCACTTTGCCTCTTCTATAGATTCCAAAGGCAAGACTTGGGATAAGGACTCTCCTAGGAAACCTACAATAGTAGCTACGCCCCCAGTCAATAATGCAACAAACAGCTGCACCTGCTACAAGTGTGGGCAATTAGGACATCTTTCCCGGGACTGCAAGTAACCCAAGGCTAATGTGTGCCACCTGAACCAGGAAGACAACATGAAGGACAAGCAGGATGACAAGGATGAAGAAGATGATAGAGAAGAAGACAGTGAGGAGTCAAAAAACTGCTAAGCAGTCAGATTGAGGAGAAACCCCTGACTGCTAGTAGTTCCTGACCCTCTCCATCTATTGACCCAGACCCCAACGCTCCTGACTGCAACAGCGGACTGTTAGACCAAGAAGCCTGCCCCAAAAGATACATGCCAGATAAAGAAGAAATAAACAAAGACTTGCTCCATAGAGTTTTGGCCATCAATGTAGTGACAAGGAAGCAAGCAATCTGTACAGAGAGTATACTTTCCAAGGAAGCTGTTGACACCATCTCTATACCCTATGCTGAACAACTTAGCATGCCATACACCGAGGTCACCCACAAGAGTGATAGCGTCAAAAATTTGTCTCAACTATTGAGGTCAGTACAAGTCTTCACAAATCTGGATACTTTGAAATCCCTGAAGCCTGACCTAACAACTGCGCTGGAGTTGTTTCTTGCTCAGTTTAAAGGATTGAACGTTCATAAGGTCACCAAAATTACCTCCCCTCATTACAGAGAACAACACAATTGCACTTACATTAAACTGGTGGTCCACAAACTTTGGGTAAGGGCAATTCTGGACTCTGGAGCTCCAGGAAACATTATGTCAACCAGGCTAGTAAAAAAACTGAAACTTGCACCTGATTTGGACTACAATGAGGAATTTGGTACTGTGGGACCTGAAAAAACAAAGGCTTTGGGAGCCTATTCATCCTTACCACTTTGGTTTGGTAAATTGGTGGTAACTGCCCCGGCAATAGTGTTGCGCAACAAAAGCTATGATATCTTAATTGGTACCAGCTTCATGGCAACCTACAGAATTTTCATCAATCATCAGGATAACACCTTCAGCATTCTGGGTAACTCAGTACCAATGTTCTATCATGGTGACAGACCTAGAGACCTCCCTACAAAGAAAATCCATTATATTAATATGGAATATGCTAATAGAGATATGCCAGTAGTATACACCTTGTGTCAACGCAAAATCAAGGTCCTATCTCTGGCCACTAAAGAGTAAAAAGGGATCCTCTTATATTCCTCTAGTGAATTCTCCATTCCAATTGGGTCTCAAGTGATTCATAATACAGGTCTAAGTCTCAGTTTCCCTAAAGGTATGTATGGTGAAGTATTTGGACTCCACAATAGATTGCGGCTGGAACCTTGGATTCTACCTGGTATTGTCATGCCATCATCATAAGAGATTCTGGTACTCTTGGGAAACCTTTCTGATAAATTGCTGAAGGTGAAGAAATACCAACTTCTAGGCTACATGAAGCTGGAAGAGAACTCTGGTCTTATGGATGCCACCCCATTTGGTGAGTTCAGTGAATTTGCACTACTTTGCGGCCAGCCGAGTGTTCTGTTGCTTATTCCACGCAAGTCTTTAAATGGACTAACAGAAGACCAGAAGGACCAAGCTATTTGACTCTTTGAGAAATATAAGGACATCTTTGCGGAGAATGATCAAGACCTAGGAAAAGCTCTGGGAGTTGAACATGTTTTGGATTAACAAGGCACTGCCCCTATACACTCTAGGCCAATAAGGCGCAGTCTGGCCAACCAAGCCATTGTCAATGAAGAGCCACAGAAGTTACTCACATCTGGCCTTTTGGTATCCAGCAAAAGCCCTTGGTCTTCCCCATTGTTAATTGTAAAGAAAAAAGATGGGCCAAACCGCATAGTAATGGACTATTGCAAATTGAACTCTGTTACAAAAAGGACTCTTATCCACTGCCTCACATAGATGACACATTGGACAAGCTGGGTGGTGCAAAATACTTCTGTGCAATGGATCTGATCAGCAGATACTGGCAGAGTGACCTTTCAAAGGCAGACCAGGAAAAGTGTGTCATTATTATGGAGCAAGGCTTTTTTTAACCTACCAGGATGCCACAAGGACTTGCAAATGCTCCTGCAACTTTCCAAAGGGCCATGGACTCCGTGATGGGAGACCTCAAGTTGACTTGTGTTCTGGTTTATATTGACAATATTAATGTCTTTTCACAAACCTTTAGTCAGCATTTGGACCACTTGGAGGTAGTATTTCAGCGTCTAATTGCTGCCAACCTCAAGTTAAAACCAAGGAAGTGTAACTTCTTTAAGGAACATCTGGAATTCCTTGGTTATATTATCAGTAAGGATGGCTTGCAGCCAGTTCCTGCCAAGGTTGAAGCTATCACACACATGCAAACGCCTTCCAACAAAAGAGATGTTCAGGTGTTTTTAGGGATGATTGGCTATTATAGACGCTTCATACCAAACTTTTCTGGCCTAGGAGGACTATTATTTCACTTGTTGAAAAACAATGTTGAATTCTCTTGGACGTAAGAATGCCAGAAAGCCTTTGAGGACTTGAAGGCCACCTTAGTGACAGAGCCAGTACTTTCCTATCCTAATTTTGAGCGCCCTTTCATTGTGCACACAGATGCCAGCTTGACAGCAATTGGCACTGTTCTTTCTCAGCTGGATGATGATGATCAAGACCACCCTGTAGGATATTGTTCTTGCACACTCAATAGTCACAAAAGAAATTACACAGTCACTGAGCAAGAATGCCTGGCAGTCATTTATGCCTATCAGCAATTTAGAGTGTACCTCCACGGAGTACACTTTATGGTGGTAACTGATCATGACTCGCTTAAATAGTTGAAAACCCTGAAAGATCCAGAAGGACAACTGGCACAATGGGCTATTAAGCTACAAGCCTATGACTACAAGATAATCCATTGCACAGGAGTTATGCACTAGAACACAGACTGTCTTTCACGTCTTCCTACCATAGCTTTGGTCTCTTCAGCAGCAGACAAACTTTATGACAAACTGATGCTGAAACCTTCTATGTGAGGGGAGGAGCCGCTCAAGATTCAGAAAATTCTGAAGTCTCTTGCAGTGGACACCTGAATCAAGGATAATCAGCTTTTTAAGTTGTACAAAGGGAAGTGGCTACCATACATTTGTCCATTGTTATGTACAGATGCAATGGTATCAGCACATTGCACTGTGGGTCATGGTGGTATCCATAAAACCCTTAACCTCATACAGCAGCATTGCTACTGGGAAGGTATGTATTCAGATATAGCAGAGACCCTGACTGCTTGTCACAACTGTACAATCAAGCAACCAAAGGTCTTGCGCTATCAGCACCAACTAATTTGACCTGGCTTTGCATTCCATACTGTTGCTATAGATTTAGTGGGCCCCCTTCCACTGATCACTAGCAAGAACAAGTTCATTATTGTAGCAGTGGATCAGCTTATAAAATGGGTAGAAATAAAAGCAATTACTAACCAGTTGGCGCTTACCACAGCCAAGTTCATTTTTGAGAACATACTCTACAAACATGGCTGCCCCCAGACATTGCTAATGGATAATGGGACCAACTTCACAGGATACATGATACCCAGAATTAACAAAATTATGGATATCTGCGGCACTCTGTCAACCCCATACCATCCCCAAACAAATGGAATGGTAGAAAGGACAAATGGTAGCCTGGTACATATCTTAAGGAAGCTTAGTCACCAGCATGAAACGGAATGGGATACATATCTTCCGGCAGCTACCTTTGCGTACAACATAGGGTTCCACAGGGCTATAGAAAAAAGCCCGTTCCAGCTTCTTTATGGTCAACAGCCAAGTCTCCCACTACACCTTTACAGTTTAGTTAAAACTAGAAATCCCCTTACCCCTGATGCTTATTTGAAGAGACTAGCACAGACACTAATCAAGTTACAGTCTGAGGCGTACTCTACCAACTTAGCAACAAAGGAGAAAGATATGGATTATGCGTTAGAAACCCAACCTGCCCTTCTGGCATACAAAATAGGAAGATTGGTATACTTCTACAGCAACTGAGGGTACAGTTGCAAAATTAAACTTGCCTCATTATGGCAAGGTCTGGTCAAGGTAGTCCAGAAAGTGGGAATAGATAGCTATACCCTCAAGATTCTGGAAACTGGCCAACTGATCACTCAAGTCCATGTGCAGTACATGTGCAAGGCTCCAAGTGATCAAGCATAAATCCCTTTATGGATAACAATTTGGAAAAAGAAATCTAATGAAAATAGTCCATGGGTTGTTATCCTTATTGCATCAAGAAGAGATAAAGCTTATAGTAAGAAGAATTAATAGGGTTAAGCAACTGGTTCTTTATTGAGCTACTGCTAACTCAAGCCCCAGACTCAACTGGATGAGGACTTTTGCAATGGCTGTGTAGGTGATTCAAACACTGGGTAGCCAACAGAATGCAAAAGGAAGAAATGGGAAATTATCAACGGGAAGAAAAATTAACACAGTTAATGCCAATTGAATGAGGAAAAGCAAGTCCAAGTAAGATGCACTCCCAGAAAAGGCTTTCTTGCTGGGCATATTTCTCAGGTGTTTTGCCCCCTACTGAGTAAATGACCCCCAACAGCCATTCAATATATTCAGGCATATGGTGAAGCCTTTGGTGATACACAACTTTGGAGCCACTAAGCACCAAGTTTCCAACCAAAGTCATGGATTGTCTATTAGCTGCTTGATTATAGCTTAGGAGCTCTAGCACAGTACCCATTGCTATTTGCAAACAGTATTCATGGCTATCTGACCCATGCCATAAGGGCAACAGGCCAACAACAGACCAAGGATCAGACCATGCCAAAAAGACCAGTTCAAGAAATTTGAGGGCACAAGAGATCTGATTGTCTGTCAAGTAGATCCCATCAAAGGAGAAGTCCTGTAGGCATAATTGGGCATACCCTACAAGTTTCACCCAAGGTATACGCCAATGAATATTGTTCCCTGCTTTGAGTCTCTTTGTAGAAATTAATAAGGATTCTTGAGGGCCAGCATAAGAGTAGACCACATAACCACTGGGCCACGGAATTGGAGGATGGGAAATTTCTCCCAATGAAGATGGTTGGCTAGTTTGATATGAGAACCCTGACTATCTTCTTGGAATGTTATAGGGGTAATGCCCACCTAACTTTTGTTCAGAGCTTTGAGAAGATTGGCTAAGGTTGGTGCAGATTCATCATTCTTATTGGTTGGAGTGATGGAAGTAGTCTTACTCTTATTGCCACAACTCCTTTTCTTGGCAATTGTTGAAAGCTGGTTGGACGTAGGCATACCAGAGTCTTGTGATCCTGACTTACTTGAAGAGGTACTGGGTTTGTAAGAGACAGTACTGGAGGTACTACAGAAGGCTGCATATATCTTGCCACCTAAAATCTCAGTGAATTCTGTTTCTTCTGAAGCTAGTATGGGTGAGTGTTTGTGAGCAGTTACAACTGGAACTTTGGGTATTCTCTTTTGAGCTTGGTTGCTCCTCTGTTTGGGAACATTGGTATAGAGCACAACTGGCTTCCTATTCTTTTTTAGGCGGTTTACCATACTGGAGAAAGTTAAAAGACTTTTACAGTGGCATCTAGTTTAATAGGGGGAAATGTTGTGAAGTGATTGGTTGTAAACTAGCTGTCACTATAATCACACATTTGATACATTAGGCTCGGTGAATCATGGAACAATGGTACTATTGCCCTGGATGATAACAAGGTCAAATGATCAACTAAGTTATATCTTGAGTTCATATTAACTAATGATCAGCCAATTTTTAGTTTAATAGTGGGCTAAGTAAAGAGGAAACAGGGCTGTATCCAGATGATCCTGATGTTCTGTGTCTTTTGTTAATCTCTTCTGCTACTATATAACTCCCTTCTTGATTTATTAAATAAAAGATCAAATTTACATACTTTAACTTTATTATACACATTAGGCTAGATACTTATCTTGACCTGATATTTAGTAATAAGAAAGATTGTATTTAAAGTTAAGTGAAAGCAACTACCAACTCTACGCAGAAATACGACAAGGTCCCCCGTGCTAGTGGAGTTGTCAGAAGAAGCTGCTGAGGTTGCTGACGCTGTCTTCAAGAATGTATCTGTTTTACTCCCTCTCCAAACTATTTATAAGAAGTTCCCAGGATTAAGATGCATTATTGAGAAGTGGGATAAGGAACTAGCAGAGGCTCAAGATATATTGGCTGTCCTTCCACCCTTTGGTTGCACTACCACTTGAGTAGAGATATCCTATCAAAAAGTGAAGTTCAAGGCCGTTTTAGACACTGGCTCACCAGTCAACGTTGTCTCCTCCAAGCTTGTGAAGAAACTCAAACTTGCCCCTGACCTTAATTATCACCAGTTGTATGGCACAGCTGGACTGTCTATGACCCACGCCATAGGGGCGTACTCCACTCTACCCATGTGGTTTGGCAAGCTTCTCCTAGCTGCGCCAGCAGTTGTCTTGGGAAACGAGAGTTACAATCTCTTAGTTGGCACTCAGTTCCTTAGAAAATATAACGGGATAATCAACTTAAAAGATGGTTACCTCTCTATTCTGGGATACAAAGTCCCTCTGATCTTCTAAGAGCTGGTTAAAGTTCCCGGGAAACGTCTCAAGACATGTGCCTTGGAATATTCCACTGGGGGTTTCAAGTCAAATATTGCACCCACTCTTCAAACATGAAATTTCCATTCATGGCTTGTCCTGCGTCTGAAGGGATCCCTCTCCTAGCCATGTCTGCTGTCACCATCCCCTCTGGCTCCCAGGCCATCCTAGACTCCCAGATATCATATGAACTACCTGAAAAAATCTTCTTGGAGTTGTACTATCCCCCCTCTTTAGGGTGCAACAAACCTTATCTCTGTCCTGGAATCCTAGATGTCTCCCATAAGGACCCTGTTCAATTATTGGTAGCCAACCTGACTGCACTCCCCATGAATGTGTCTAGGGGGGCAGGTTGTTGGATATGGCAAGTTGTTGAGCGCTCCTGATGTCCTGTCTCTTCATCCCTTTGGCACGTTCCAAGATTTTAACCTACCTGAGGATGAACCCCAAGTCTTATCCTTGTTCACTGTGCAAGACTTTCCACAGCTGTCCCTGGCTCAACAGAAAGAGGTGCTAGACTTGCTAGACCAATTTTCTGACATCTTGCTAAGGACAGTACCAACTATGGGTTAGCCAAAGGTGTTATCCATCAGATTGACACTGGTAAGCTTCTCCCTTCTGTGCTAAACCATATTGCTGCAGCTGTGTAGAGGACGCCCAAGTATCTAAAGAGCTCAAACAACTGTTAGACGCTGGGCTTCTGGCACCTTCCCAAAGTCCTTGGGCATCCCTGCTATTCATCTTAAAGAAGAAAGATGGAGGTTGTTGTATTGTGATGGACTACTGCCAATTGAACTTTTTGACCAAGAAGGACTCATATCCCTTGCCGTGTATCAATGATGCTCTCTGACGTCTTGGAGGCTCTAAGTTTTTCTCCATAATGGATCTGGCATCTGGATACTGGCAAGTTGATCTGTTGCCTGAGGATTGCCAAAAAGCTGCACTCATTACATCTGAAGGGCTTTTTGAGCCTACTTGCATGCCGCAGGGACTCTGCAATGCTAGCCACCTTCCAAAGGGCCATGGACTCCATCCTCTGTAACTTGAAGCTGTCATGTGTCCTGGTATACCTGGATGATATAACAGTTTATCAGTGCTACCTTCAACAACAACCTGGCTCATCTCAAAGAGGTGTTTCTAAAGATTCAGGAAGCTGGTCTTAAACTAAAACCTTCTAAGTGCGCCTTCTTCAAAGAGTGTTTTAAATTTTGGGCCATGAAGTAACCTAGACAGGGATTTTCCCAATGACTAAGAAGCTTGAGGCCATTGACAAAATGCCTCCACCCACCAACCTATGAGAGGTACAAATTTTTCTAGGGATGATGGGCTACTACAGAAATTTTATCCCTGACTTTGCCAATACTAGTGAACCTCTAGTCCAGCTGTTATGTAATGTTCCTTTTGAATGGACCGCCAGTCAACAACAAGCCTTTGAAACCCTTAAGCAAAAACTCAAAGAGGCGCCAATCCTAGTGTAAACTGACTATGATAAGGAGTTCATCCTATACACTGACGCTAGCAATCTTGCTATTGGAGCTATTCTGGCCCAACTAGACAACAAGGGTGTAGACCATCCTGTGGCTTACACTTCCTGTGTGATAAACAAGTATGAGAAGGATTATAGTGTTACAGAGAAGGAGTGTCTTGCTGTGTTGCATGCAGTCAAACATTTCTGCCACTACGTGTATGGTACCCATTTCACAGTTGTCACTGACCATGCTTTGCTTAAATGATTGCAACAACTTAAGGAGCCAGAAGGGCGCTTAGCTAGATGGGCCCTACGTCTGCAAAGTTACAACTTCACTGTGCTCTATTGCCCTGGGATTCAACATCAGAACACTGATGGGCTATCCAGAATGCCCATTCTTGCTTTACATCCTGCAGAGGCCAACCAGCTGTACAAACTAATTGGATACCCTTATTCTTGGGAGAGTGAAACAGAAGAGGTCCAACTGGCTTTGTCCAAGCAATCCAAAGGTACCCTCATACGTGACAATCAACTCTTCAAAAAGGCACAAGATCAGTATCTGCCCTATGTACAACCCAGTCTTTGCCTCTTGTTGGTGTCACAAGCTAATAAAGAGACTGGGCATGGAGGCATCACTAAGACTTTTGACTGGCTTAGAAGAATTACTTCTGAGGAAACCTTTGCCTTCTAATCCCAGACATCATAGCTAATTACCACAACTGCCAGCTGCAGAGACCTTGAGCTGCTGCCCACAAATTCAAATTAGTTCCCCCTCAACATGCTTTTCATAATGTCAGCATTGATGTTGTAGGTCCTCTCCCCTGCTCACGTTCTGGGTGTTGCTTTATCCTGATTGCTGTTGATCACTTCAGAAAGTGGGTAGAGGTTTGTCCTACAAAGGACATCATGGCTAAGACAACTGCTGCCTTCCTGTTACAAGATGTTTTCTACTGCCATGGCTGTCCTCAAGTTTTGCTCTCAGATAACAGGATCAACTTCAATGCCAAGCTGGTAACCTCTGTTGTCAAAGCTTTGGGGTCCCACCAGTCCTTCTCTGCCCCCTACAACCCTTCTACCAATGGGGCTGTTGAGCGTGCAAATTCAACACTGGTCTCCATAATGAGAAAGCTCACCTACTCTGATGCTGCTAATTGGGACCTATACTTACCTGCTGCTCTCTTTGTATATTGCCTTAGAAAATATTGTGTCACTGGGTACTCCCCCTTTGCTGTGTTGTATGGGCGTGAGGCTACTACCCCATTGCTCTTGGGGGCCCCATGCTTTCCTCTGATAAGGCCATGAATCCTGACAACCACATCAAGTATCTATTCAACCGCATAATCAATATACAGGCCACTGCCTACACTTCTGCATACAAGACCAAGATGCTTGAACTTTCTCCCAATAATTCTGGATGTTCCCCTTGCCTGAATTTGATGTTGGCAACCATGTTCTTTACTATCAACATAGAGTAGGTGGGTGCACGCATAAGCTAGACACTCTGTGGATTGGCCCTCTGGAAGTGACCTTCAAACAAGGGTCTGAATGCACTGTGAAGCTCCTCTCCAGTGGTTGTCTTTTTTGCTTGAGTGCATGTCAAGTTCCTCTGCAAGTACCACCCCCCTAAGGCCAATCTAGGAGAGGGCAATGTTGTGAATGCTGCTATTCACCATGTATTGATTTTGCCTTTGGTGGGCCATTTTGAAGACAAATCTCTTGCTTTTGCTTTTGCCTCTCAAAATGAGTTGATGACTGAATCATGAAATACAATTGTTTGGTTTCTTGATTCTGCGCAACTCACTTGCCCCACTCATGCTGGTGGCAAGTAATCCTACTGTCCTGGTACTGTTTTGTGGTATTCCTAACTACTATATATTCCATTTCATATTCACCAATAAAAATTAAGTTCTATTCAAATTTTTTCTTTATGTCTTCAGTACTTCTGCGCCTCTCTCTAGCCACAACTAGTAGAGATTATTCTTCCAGGGCTGCAAGGTAAACACATAGCCTTCCCTGTCATCTAACCAAGACTTAGTACAAATCCAATCCTAAGATTAGGATCTCCCATTGTGTGTCTGTGCCGCTCCTCAGAACATGACAGTAATCTACTCTTGCCAGCAGTTTATAGTATACTTACATGGTGTACACTTTACTGTGGTTACTGATCATGCCTCCCTCCAATGGTTGAAAACATTGAAGCATCCAGAATGAAGGCTTGCCTATTGGACCATCAAACTTCAGGCCTTTAATTATGAAATAGTGCATTGTGCTGGTGCTGTTCACCAGAATGCAGATTGCCTCTCAAGATTTCCTACCATTGCCCTTGTGTCCTCTATTTCCAATGAGCTTTATGACAAATTTACTGGTTGGCCAATCTTTGTGGGGGGAAGAGCCCACCAAAATCCAAAAATTTCTCAAGAAGCTTTCATTGGACACCAAAGTTAAAGATGGTCAACTCTTTAGGCTCTAAAAGGATAACTTGTTGCCATATGTACGCCCCTCACTCAGAACAGATTTGGTAATTGCCTTACACAAAGCTACAAGACATGGAGGAATACAAAATACGCTTACTCTGTTACAACTGAATTGCTACTGAGAAGGAATGCCCTCTGATGTTGCTGAAGTTTTGACTGCTTGCCATGACTGCAATGCTGAACACCCAAAGGTTGTAAGATTCCAGCACAAGCTGATTTGCCCAGGATTTTCTTTACATACTGTTGCCATTGATGTGGTGGGACCCTTGCAATTTTCTAAAGGGAAAAACAAGTGCATCATAGTGGCTGTGGACCAGTTGATCAAGTGGGTTGAAGCCAAGGCTATCCCAAATCAGTCTGCCCTCACTACAGCCATGTTCATCTAAGAACACATCATCTACCGCCATGGATGTCTTCAGATGCTGTTAACTGACAATGAAACCAACTTCAATAGCTATATGATACCCAGACTAAATCAACTAATGGGTATCAGAGGCACATTATCCATCCCATATAATCCCCAAACTAATGGAATGATTGAACGGACTAATGGAAGTTTTGTGCAGATCCTCAGGAAACTAGCACACCAACATGAGTCAGAATGGGACACTTACCTGCCTGCAGCCTACTTTGCTTACAACATCGGCTACCATAGAGCAATAGGTGAAACCCCCTTCCAACTCCTGTATGGACTCCAGCCTGGTTTACTTCCCATCTGTACTCCTTGGTGAAGCCTAAGCCTTCTGTCACCCCAGAAGCTTACCTGCATAAGCTGGCCCAGACTTTTATCAGAATACAGGCTGAATCCTACATTGTCAACCTGAGTACCAAGCAAAAAGATGTGGAGCATGCCCAGACTAAACGCTCTTCCCTCTCCAACTATAAGATTAGAGATCTAGTCTACTTCTATAGCAACCAAGGCTATGAGCTCAAAAGAAAACTTGCCTTGCTATGGCAAGGACCTGTTAAGGTCATCCAGAAAGTAGGTCCTGACAGTTATACACTAAAGAAACCTACCACTGAACAGCTGTTCACTAGAGTCCATGCAAAATATATATGCATGGCTCCTAGTGATCAGGAGCAATTCCCCTTTAGGACAACAATCCAGAAAAAGAAAAAAACTAATAAAATATCATGGTTTATTGTCCACGTTGTAGAAAGAAAGAAATAAGACAATATACAAAAAAGGCTTTATTGGAACTTGCAGTGTTTGTAAATCACTGCCTTCATGTGATGAGTCATTGTGAGAAGGACAACACAGGCTACTATGTACTCCTCAGTGTATTCCTCTTTAAAGTGCCACAGACAGAAGATAGGGTAATCAGGATATTTATCCCAAGCCTGTGCCCAGTTGAGGCCCATCCAAACTGGGAACCTGATTTCCACTACTAAGGCATCCCAGAACAGATGCTCCCTGCTCCAGTACTTCCAGTTCAAAGCAATGTCTGGTTTGTAGATTTCCTGCATGAGTACCTCAAATAGCATGGGAACATCCTCCACCTCAGACACTGATGACTTCTCTGAAGGACTGGTAAATAGGTGTCCTAGTAAGGCTAGTCTAGTTTACATATCCTTGCTTTTGGATTTCAGGGATTTAAGGAAACATACAGTCACCTGCTGAATACAAAAGTTCTTTTGATCTTTATGAACCCAGCTGGTCACTTCTAGGTCCACTTTCCCTTATTAAATATTCCCAAATAATCTCCCAGATCACCGCTAAAACAAGGTCTATCTGTTCCTGGTCAAAATTCTTCCCTTGTCATTTGAATCTCTGAAGCTGAATCTCCGCATACTTCAGCACTGCTTCTTGTTTGAAACAGATCTGGCAGTAAATCTCTTCCTTTATCTTGGCTTGAGTAAGGTTGGACAGCTCTTTCAACACCTCTTTAAATAGAGCATGTATATGAGGTCCCGCCCCAAGTTTGATTTCAATTGCCTCTTCCCAGTTTAGCACACTGGAGAGGTCAAACCAGGTGACCCCCTCTTCCTGCCAAGATTCTAATTGGATTACTGGTTCTTGCTCCTGTGAGGTTTGGACTTACTTTACCAATTTCTCAGCTCTTTTCTGGCTTTTGTTCTGCGCCTTCTGTTCTTTGGCTAGCCTGGCAGCTTTACTTGTCATTGCTCTGGCTCTAATAATGGTTGCTCTTGAAGCTCTGGAAGGATTGTTGAGATTATCTGAAATATGTGATTCCTGAGTGCAGTGCTCTCTATTTATACCCTTGCCTATTCTAGTAGTGGGAAATGTTGTAAATTAGACTGCATGAATAGACTGATTAAGGCTATCAGTGGAATTAATTATGATAGTCAAGGATAATTTGGTTTACACTCAAATATGTTGGATCTGAAGGATTTACAATTCTAATTGTATCTCAGATGTTATGATGATTTGGCCAGCCTGTTACATTCAAGTGGATCAAGTTCAGGAACTGCAAGCGGCTTCCATAATGGGCATCTGCAAGCTGCAGCCACTCTGGGGTAACATGAACTTACTATTCCCCGCCAGATTGTCTGGATCATCCCTAGATGGAAAGAACACAGATGTAAGAGCCTGGTGGACACCAGAAGATGCTGTAATATTCCAGACAATGGTGCAGGTGTTAATAACACTCCTGAATCCACCATACAGCCTTCCTAGTTTATAAACTTCCCTTCTTTCCCAAATAAAAATATACTTTCACATTTACATCTTGACTTTATAAACTACTCAGTTGTTACCTTAGAATAAAATTTAAAGACTACAGGGTCATTATACTTGTATTAATTTGTGTTTAGGCCTGCAACCATACTCTCAAAAGCTAGCACTACAGACCTTAATTTCCAAGACGTTCCCAAGGCCAAAAAATTGACACATATTTCTTCTAGAAACATATAACTGCCAAGAAAAACTACCCAGTTTATGATAAGGACTTTTCGGTTCTAATCAAAAGCCTTGAGCACTGGCGCTGTTACCTAGAGGGTTACTAAAGAACCTTTCCTTATCTAGACAGATAACAAGAGCCTGCATTACTTTATCAAAAGCTGTTATATCTCACAACATCATGCCAGATAGGTACTTGAACTCTCTAACTTCCACTTCAAGATTTTCTACAAGGTCATTCTCAACACACTTACCAATGCTCTAAGCTGACATCCTTCTTACATTGAGGAGAACAGTGAATATGAGGTCCTTAACACTAGGGTTGCCCTTTCAACTGACTCTTTCCTCTCCTTGAACTTAGTTATCACTATTGCTCTTGACGTCAACCAGGAGATTTGAGATGCCCAGTCCAAAGATCCTATCATATATAACCGCTCAAGTTGCTAGGGAAGTTATTTTTATATGTTTTGGCTTGGAAGAACCTACCATTTTTTAATTCCAAAAATGGCTGATGACAAAAACAATTGTTCCTATTAATTAGTTTGTTTTGATGGCCAATGCTACTACTGAAAGGGGTTGGTAGACACTTTGAAGTGTCTCACAGCATCCCAAATCTGCAGCAGTTTAAATCAAAGTAAAATACCTATTGAATAGATATAAATTTATCTGGTTTAATATTAAGGTAATACATTGAATTTTTATTTGAAACTTACTGATAACCATTGGAGCTAGAAATGACTTCATTAATTATGATTGGTTGAGCCCATCTATTTCTCTGCCAAACAGATAAGATTAGCATGAATCAAACAAGGTAAGCTTCAGCCAGATACAATACTAACTTTTTCACTTCTAAATAATATAGATTCATTACAAACTCAAAAGGTAAGCTTCAAAATATGCACTATACTAACTGTTTGAAGCATAATAGATCAAAGATATTGAAGATAAATGTACTTTTAAAAATCTGAGGCTAATTTTAATTATAGAGGTAACTAGAAGGTAAAAAATAAATTATTTTTAGATTCAAACAAAAGCTTATTTAAAGTAAGCATTTCATCATTACATTTAATCTACCAACTTCATTTCTTTTTTAAAGGAGCTTTACCCCAAAGCAGATCAAGGTTAGCTAAGCCTTTTTTTACTAAATTAACTACTGTAAATTCAGAACCTAAAGGTAAAAATGCCAGACTATCAAATTCTTTTCTGTGAACTCACCAACTTAATGGAGTAATTTTCATCCCAGAACAACTTACTTTTTTATAGAAAAGGATGAAAAATATTCTAGTAATTTAGTGAGTTCATGCAAAAGAATTTGACAATCCCGCATTTTTACCTTTAGGTTCTGAATCTACAGTAACCTAGATTAAAAAACAGACTTTTGCCCTGAAGAAGATCTTGGTTTAGTAAACCATTTTTTAATTTACTAAATTTGTTGAGCAACTTGGGTTATTGCTGGTATGTTCAAATCTACAGATAAATGTTAGCCTTGCCAATGTACTCTACCTAATCCTATGCAAGAGCACTACTGTCAGGGATCCAGTCTTGGGCAGCCGGCCCGTTGTTTCCAGGGGTAACCCAGGCCAGGTTTTTTGCGGGCAATGCCCACCACAAGAGGGGAGCTAACTTAAAAAGATAGGAGACAGACTTTCCCACCCAGGACCACAGGTCGGCGGCCAGGATTATAGTGTCAATCACCCCTGTGAGGGTGATGTACACAATCCCAAGCAGCTTACCAACATGGTTGGTTAGGAGGTTGGGTGAGGAAGCAGGCATAGGTTTTGGGGTCACAGGTGGTTCCATGGGTAGGTTGTAAGCAGGGAAATAGTTGAATTTCCCTCTGAACAACTTAGGTGTTGAAAATATCCACAGACCTTGCCAGTTGTATCTAACTGCAGATTGTATGCGGGCCAAAGGATTGAGTTTGAGTATCTTTTCCGGGGTGTAGTCCTTGTATTCAGATTTCAGAGGGTAGTCAGTAAAATGGACAGGTCCAAAGGGTACACCAGGAGGACAGAAAACTGCAGGCAGTGGGGCAGGAGGGCCAGGAGATCTTGAACTGAATTAGTAGATAACAAATACAAAATAAAGCAATAGCTGTGTGAGACAAAATAACATAAACTTTATTCAAAAATGGTAATAAGGTTTGAGCACAGAATATAAAGGGATATATAGCATCCTTCCTCCAAACTTAGTATTTTCTATAAGGGCTTCATCAAAATATTGGAAAAAATGCAGGCGGGTGGCCAGGAGACCTGGGTGCAGGAGCAGCAAAATGGCACCTTGGCTGGATGTTCTCTCATTGGTCAGAACGTCCAAATTGGTCACTTGATTTCCTTGATTTTTGGCTGTGGTCACGGGGTTGGGACCAAAGCCCGGGTTTTTCCTTGGCAGTTGAGTTTGATTTGTTACTCAAGAGGACTTCAAGCTCATGAAGTTCACAGAGGTACCTTCTCTGCCTCCATTAGGCAATTCAAGAAATTCCTCCTTGGGAACCATCATAATTGAACCCGTACTGGTATTCTGACTTTGGGACTTAGCAGGGGCTTCAGCTTGCGGGGGCTTGATCTCAGAAAAACGCAAGCAGGAGGGCTCTTGGTCCATGGGGCCAGCAGCCTGCAGGAATTTAGGTTCAGGGTTTGAATTCTGCCCTTGGGCCTGGGTTTTGAGGGGTAACAAATTGACAATCCTGACAACTACAGACTACAATAGAATAGAACTTTGAAGATAATTATGTTTATTGAAACTGGAGTACAATCTAGCCAGCGGCTGCAATCTATCCAGGTGTAACTAAGAACTTTTTCTCATCCTTTCAGGTGTCTGTATCAATAAATACTTCAAAAACCCTTGTTCTTGTCCTTTCAGCCAGTTTTCAGTGGCTACCTTTGCAATAGGTCCATCTTTGCTTGCTGTGCCTATTCTGATTGGCTGTCCTTGGCACGTGTGTTGCTACTTACCTTAGCAGGAGTACATGTCACTTCAGCTACAGCCTACGCTCTTCTTGAGCTAGCCTACTGCCATTTATTAATTGGCTGTATCTTACACGCCTATTATTGTGCTGGGAAACTACGCCATATTTAGTTGACTTTTATAAATGGTCCTTAATCTGTCCTCTAACATTGGAAGGTAGAATTCCGGTATTCCATTTGTAGTGCTTAATCAGTGATCCATTTCTGGCTATAAAGCCTTCTGCTTAGTAATGCAAAGGTTCAAATTGGGGATTATACACTGTATAATAGCAGACTCAATCCAGTATCAACTTGTGGATTATCCGCTGTGTAATGTTGACCCAAACTGATAAGTAACCTGATTATATGCTGTGTAATGCTGACCCAAACTGATAAGCAACCTGATTATATGCTGTGTAATGCTGATCCAAACTTGGTATTTCTTAGCCATATGCACATCACTTGTTTGATATACTCATATACGTCCATCAGATTGAGTGGGACTGAGTTGATACAACGTCCAGTAGGGTAGGATGGGAAATATACAATTGATGATTTCAAGATTACAAACCGTGTAATCAATGATAAACACTATATTAGCTAACGTTTATACGGCGTATAATGTTAATATCAATTATAATAAACTAGGGTTTATACAGCGTATAATCACTACACATAAGAATGATGATCTGTGATAATACGGCATATAATTGTTGCATCTATCATAATAAACTAATGATTATATGGCGTATAACTGCCATATATATTATAATATATTAGTGATTATACGGCGTATAATTACTACACTTAATAGAATATTGATCTAGTGATAATACAGCGTGCAACTGATAAAGATCTGCATGCAATAATTAGCCTGATCATTTGTGGTCAATCAGCCTAATATCAAAAAATTATATTAGGGACTCCCAGATTTTTATCCTAAAGCCAATCTTGGGCTGGGGAAGCTTTTTGCTAATTACTAACCTTTTTTAAAAACCAAAAACTTTACCCTGCAGCAGATCATGGATTAGGTAAGTCAACTTATCCAAACTACTAACCTTAATTACAAACCCCAGATTTCTGCCTAAAGCAGATCCTGGGGTGGGTAAGTTTTTTAGAGTAAATAGATGTTTCAAACAACAAACTGTTTTTCTAATTCAGCTTTTTGATCCAACTAGCTTTTTAACCCAAATTTGACTTTTTACTGTTAAAGTAAATACCCATAATTCATTACTTAAAATAATTATCAGCTATTTTAAGATTTTTCTTTCTTTTTTTGCACTTATTAGCTTTAAAAGATTTACTTTTTGGCTTCTTTGCAAGGGTTTATAGGCAAACAACAAATTATCACTTAGTATCTTTAAAATAATTTTTATCAAGCCCTATGGGTAGTTTATTTTATGCTGTAGAGTAAAAAAGAATCTTTTTGGCAACTGTTTTCAATTTTTTGATTCAACTAGAACAGTAGGACACGCCATTTCAAAAACGCCATCTCAAAAAACGCCATCTCAAATTTAATTTGAGATGGCGTTTTTTGCGTTAGTGATTTTTAATCACAAAAAAATAAAATAATCAATAAAATAGTTAAAATTTACATATACCTTTATAATGTGGCATCTCAAATTTACGGCATCTCAATTCTGTCACTTCAAGTCAGATTAATTAAATCTTATTTTGCTAACTTTATTTACATATGAAATCACTTAGTGTGGGGCGTGTTTACGCCATCTTGACTTTACCTCATTTCAAATCATGCCATTTATCTTAAACTAAAATAAGCTTATACCCAAACTAAAATAAAGCCTGTGGTATAGTGCCAGAAGATGTTCCTATAGTATTAATCTAAGACACTTATAAAAAGAACAACCTAAATAGACGCCACTATGATAGACCTTCTAGTGATTGCCATTGCTGGAAAAAAACAGTTTTGTTATATGTAATTTATAACTTTATTATACATGAATACATTGATAAGGGGTTTCTTAATAAAATATTTTAATAGTAATTTTAATCTGGAAGGGGGTGATTACACCATTTTGATTTACGTCGCTTCAAATTCCACCAAGTTTCATATCACCCAATTGATTCAATGCGCACAATGGATAGGGGAAAACAAGGGGAAATTACCTATGACACAAGGCCAAGCTATATCAATTCCCCCACCACAATTCTTGCTTTCCACTTTTCAAAAGTATAGTTTCACGTCTAAAACCACTTAAGCAAAAAAGGTAAGAAAACATATGAAACTTAGCAAATATATATTTTTTGATCTCTTCTAAACAACTGGGTACTTTTTAACCCCAGTTGTATAAGCTAGTTTTTGAGAAATTCAAGTTTTACTCTTTGTCCCAGTTGAGGTAGCTCCACCGTAGATTTGTTGATTCAATATAAAAAATGGTCAAAAACACTATGTTTTTGAGCTACAGCACCTCAATTACGTCACTTCAAAAACGCCATCTTGAGAGCAAGTTTTCAGTCAAAACTCAAAGTTTTGCCTACTTGTGTTACTAATAAAAAAAATATTATTACAAAATAAAAAACATTAAAATTTTGATAGTATATATTTTTTGATCTCTTCTCCAATCCTATGTAAAAAAATTGACACTTTTATATTGAAAAATCCTCATTTTTCTCTTTAAAAACAACCCCCAAATTGCTCATATTTTGATACTAATTCACTTTTAGATGCCTCCCAAGTCAACTGCCAAAGCTGCGCCCAAGGCCTCAAAGTCCAAAATCACTCCTCTCAAGGCCATAAAGAGCAAGACACCCCCAAAGAAGCAGCCTTCTAAGGCCAAAGCTCCCTCCAAGACCCCAACTCTGACACCTGAATAAGAGGGAAACAGTCCTACCCCTCCCCATTCTCTATTTGTTTACTCCCCCTCTGATCCTCAAGAGAAGTTGTTTAACTTCAATTGCCATTCTGACCCCACTTCAGAGCCTGAGGATGAAGAGGAGCAGGAGCCTGGTGCTCCTGCAGATGAGCCAATTGAGCTCTGGGATCTTAACTCTATCCACAATATATACAACCAAAATGGCACTTTTGCTGTGCCAACAACATATCCTATCAGCTATCCAATTATGACAAAGAAAGGAGATGTCAGTTTTGTCTACAAGGGCTAAAGCTTCAGCTTTAATGACAAGAAGAAGCCCATCTGCCAACATCACTTCAAATGTGATAACGTTGGCTGCCCAGCAAAGCTCACAACTTATGGGTTCACCATGTTTAAGGCCCTTACTGTTAACCACAACTGCGCCAAGCTCTTTGACCCTCTCTATCAACTTATCCGCTGGTTTCTTTGCCAGGTGATCCCAACCACAAAGAATCAAACTGCTACTGAGGTTGTCAACAATGCACTCCTCAATTTAAATTATACCCAACTAGCAACTGTTGGTGGTGCCTCAAAACTACAGAGATATTTTACTGATCAAAGATATGCTCTGAGCACTGAAGGCGTCAGTGCAAGCTCCATTGACTAATTGATCATTACTGAGGAGCAAAAACTATCTTGCCATGAAGAGAAATTTCTCCTTCATGATGATGGTCAACATGCCCCAGAGCATATCATCTGCTTTGCAACAAGCCAGGATCTGCGCAACCTCCTCAAGTGCAAGACCTGGCTTGCAGATGGCACTTTCTCCACCTGCCCAAAGCTCTTTAGCCAGCTTTGGAATATCCATAGGCAGGTTGGAAATCTGGTTCTTCCCCTGGTCTTCTTTTCCTCCCAAATAAGAAGCAGGAAACCTATGTCCGGGCACTCACAATTTAAAGGCCAAACTGGATGAAATCCTCCCAACAATTGAAGAGGAGCCCAAGGAGACTAGAGGGTGTAAGAAAAAAATCTATCTCCCAAGAAGAAAAAGCACCCACCCCAACCAAGAAAAAGCCTGAAAGCCTTCTCTACCACAAATATCTGGTAGTGGATTTCAAACAGGCTCAGGCAAATGCCTTTATTTGTGTCTTTAAGAGCTTCCCTCAGGGATGCTACTTCCACTTCAGGCAGGCACTCTGCTGCCACCTCCAAAAGTGCTCTGACCTCCATGAGCTGGTCTACACTGAAGGCACCAAAGAAGCAAAGGATGTTTTTAATTGCTTTGCTGCCCTTGCCCTTGTTCAAAAGGAGGAGACCAATGCCTTTTATGATGCCCTTCTCTGCCATCCCTATATCCAGGCCAACCAGGCAGCCTTTGCGCCCTTTATTGAGTATTTTGAGACTCAATGGGTTGGCATCTTCCAAGGAGCACGCCACATTAGAAAAGGTGGTGACTCAATCACCTGGAACTGCTATAAGCAGGTCAAAGACAGGTTGATCAAGACCACCTCTTCCCTTGAAGGGTGGCATAGCCAGTTTGCCACAAGGGTTAGAGTTCATAAGCCCAAATTCAATAAGATCATGGTCCACCTCAAAACCCAACAAGCCATCTCTACCTGCCTCTTCAAGACTGGCATGAAGACCAAGGGTGATCCCCCCAAGATGACCAAAGCGGTGAAAAAGTACACTGAGATCAGCAAGGTGGTCCTTGCCTACTATCCCAAGGATAGCAAGCTTGAGCATCTCCAAGCTATCTCAGTTGCTCTTTCTACCAATGTTTGAGCCTATTTGCAATAAACACTCCTTTATTTTCTCTCTTATTTCCTTTACTATTATCATTATTTTAGTCTTATTTAGTATTTGGTACAATTATATGCTAATTTTAAAGTATAGTTTGTAGTTAAAATAGATGAAAATAGTTGTTTTTGGGATTATTTTAACTTTTGGGCTTTACGCAACTATGTTGCTACTAATTAACTCCATTTTTTATTGCAGATTTAGAATTCTGAGGCCTTTTTAAGCCTAGAAATGTTTTTTGAATTTAATTTTTTGGGAATTTTTTGGGTAATTTTTGGATTTCAAAAAATCTAAAATTTTAAAACTGTTTTTTCTTAGTCAAAATGCTGTAAATCAAAATGGCATTTTTACTAATAAATTGAAATAGCAAAAATTTGAGATGCCAGTTTTTGAGATGCCATTTTTGAAATGGCGTGTTCTACCACTAGAAAAATCTCAAAAAAATTCAACTTCATAACTTTAAAAGATCTAGTAAACTGAACTGCTTAAATGAAAAGAGTATTTTGATAAATGCTTTTATTTCTATTGTATTTGCTTTATTATTATAAAGATCTCTATCTTAAAAGCTTTTTGTTATTTACTTACCAAAAATCAAAGCCCTAAAAGGAATAAACTATCATTGATTTTTAAAATATAAAAAATTGAGGTGACTTTTATTTACAAGCTTAAAGCTACATATTAAAAGGATAAATATTCCAGAGAAATTAAACCCAGGAAAATATAAAAACATTAAATTGCTTTAAAAAATAACCATAATTAACTCAGATATTGCTAAAAATATATATGTATAAGCTGATAAGTGAAATCAAATGATATAAAAAATATTTATTTTAGATGTACAATGAAAAAGACAAAAATACAAAAAAACACATATAATAGACTAAATCAAACATACCTATTTCAATTTTAAAAGAGTATTATATGGGTTTGACTATAGACTACATAAGCTAAGCTAGCAATACATATATATCTATATCATTTGCTTGATTTTTTTTAATAAATTTGTTGATTTTTCCTTTGAATTAATAAATTGTTATTTAAAATAATAAAAGTATTTTCAAAAGTATTATAGCTTCAAAATAATGTAAGAATTATTCAATCTCCCAGCACTTATTTGTCAAAAGTATAATCCATAATAAAAGTACAGTAGTTTTCAAACCTGTTGAGATAAACATATATTATTCAGTTTAGAACGCATGAACTTAGTCTAAAAAAATCAAAGATCAAGGAATTTATATTAAATTACAATAGATTTAGATTCACTTTGAATTTGTTTTTAGACTGAGTTTATGCGTTCTAAATTGAATAATATACATTTATCTCAACAGGTTTGAAAACTACTGTATAAAATAGGACCTTGCTGATAGTTAAATAGAGATATTTGCATAGCATCTTCTTATATTTCTCCAATGAAGATTTTAAAAACACTAAACTGACATTTTTATATCAAAAAACCAAACCTTTGTGCTACTAAATCATCAGAGAAAACTAGAATAATAGCAACTTAGAAATTTTGCTGAAATAATCAAAAAGCATTTATGCTAGAGTAACAGAAAGATACCAGTGAGCAGCTGTAAAAAAAGTATACCACAACTGTTCTCTTTTGGTACTCTGCCCATTACTCATAGCTTTATACTCACTAATTTCTGCTAAGCTTTTACCCCTGGCTAAAAAAATTGTAAATGTATATAATTATTTCTAATTCAAACAAAGCTAATTATTATATCTGAGACCAGAAACAGATCAGTGGGCTGCTGTAAAAGAGTAAAGCTGAGCATATAACAGCTTTGCTCTTTTGGCAGCCTGCCATTATTAAACATGTTTTACCATCTATAAGCTAGTAACACATACCAGCAGGCTACTGTAAAAGAGTGAAGCTGAGTGTATCACAGCTTTGATCTTTTAGAAGTCAGACTAACACATCTTTCATCTTACCAACTAGAGTATACAATAATGATTTTATAGGGCCACTGATTTAAAAAAGATTTTCAGCTAGGATACTTGGACGTGTACCCAGCCAGGATGCCGTAAAAGGGTAAAGCGGGCATAGCTCAGCTTTGTTATTTTGGTATCCTGCCTGCCACACCACACTTGTTACTTCTGCCTTTATCAGTACACTTGGGAATAGAGTTACTAAGTCTGAGCCTCCTTATTCACTTCATGATGGTCTCTTATTCCATCAGAAGGCTTTTTATGTTCCAACCCTGCCCTTACAACAGTTCTCAATAATTTCCTTTCATCATTCCTTACTTTCTGATCATTCAGGTTATAAGAAGACACTTGAAAAACTTTGCAAATTCTACTACTGGTCAAAAATCTTGTATTTTGTTAAGGATTATGTTTCAAGATGCTTAGTTTTCAACCACAGCAAGCATTCTAGCCATAAACTCATAGGGTTGCTTTGCCCTCTTCCTTTCTCTGAAGATCCATGACAGTTGGTCTCCTTAGATTACATTGTCCAGCTACTGCCTTTGAACAGATATGACACCATACGCATAGTAGTAGATTGTTTCTCTAAACAGGTGGTTTTTGCTCCATTCATCTTGAACATCACTGCTGAACAAACTGCGTACTTCTTTGTTTCTCATGTTTTTATACACCACAGTACCCCTTGCAACCTTATATCTGACTGAGTCCTACAATTACTTTCACTATTTTAGAAGGAACTTATGAAACAACTTGGCATTTATCTTTCCTTTTTCATTTCCTTTCATCCTCAGTCTTATAGACAGACTGAACATACCAACCAGACCTTGGAACAGTATTTATGCTGTTTCTCTAATGAACAACAGGACAATTTTTCCATACATCTTTGCATGGCACATTACTCCTACAACAGTACTCCTTACTCTTCTATTACAATGACTACTTTTATGGCAAACTTGGGCTATACACCTACCTTTTTCCCCATGCTTACAGGGCCTATCAGATTGACTCTTGTTGAAGACTTCTTGTCTGCTCTGAAGGAAATAAAAGTCAGACTCAAGGAAAACCTCTCTAGTGCAGTCTGTACTTACAAGAAGTTTGCTAATTGCCACCATAATTCTAAACCAGACATCTCTTTGGGTTTCTTTGTCTTCTTAAATACTAAGAACATCCTTATCAAATGGCCCTCACAAAAGCTAGGACCACCCTTCATTGGTTCCTTTGTGTCAGGGATTCTTTCCCTGACTACCTCAATATTATTGACAACTTTGACAACAACATACTCTCAAACCAACACAACAACAAATATTTGGAGGGCATCCAGTTAAAGACACAACACAACAGACTTAAAAATCATATTGGGCTTTTGAAAACCTTTCAGAACAAGATTCAAACCCAGGACGCTGCTAATGAATGTATTGTTAGTACAGGATCTTCAAAAACCTTTGATTTACCTTTTTATTACCTTTTAATTCAATTGGGTTTTGCTTTTGAAACGCCTTTCAAATTTGAAAGTGTTAATAATAAGACTGTAAACGTCACTTAACAATTTGCATCTGATTGGCTGCTGCAAACCTTCCAGTTGACTGGTGACCCGCTCCCTCTGCCTTTAGGCCAAGCTCTTTACCCTTTGATACTTGATCTTCTGCATATATACCGCTTAATTAGCCTGGCCATTGTGAGATCTTTTTGGTTCCTCTATTTACACCATGCTAGTTTGGAAATGACTAACCAATTATTTAAGTTGCACTTAAAACAGGTGATTGTAAAATGATTGACCTAGGTAAATCATCTCATTTCCCAAACTCCTCTCAAAAATTTAGCCTTATTTTCAAGCTATATAAGCTCCAAAATTTCCTTCAATTCAAATGTTCCAACAATAAAAATTTATCCTACACCTTGCTACTCTTTCATTTTCTGATAAAACACATTTTTGAAGCCATGAGAAGGATTCTATTCCTATCTTGGTTTCTAGCTTACTTCTTGCCAGTGGTATTGGCCTTGGAAAACCCAACACCTACAACTGACTGGTACAACTCTTCTCCAGATGATGCCCACCAAAAGGAATCTCTCGCCCATGGATGGTTCAAATACCCTTCTGGACATTGGGGACATAAATTCCACTATGGTCGCTTGTTTACTACACTGCCTACTGAGCCTACTCTGGTTAGACCTTACGCCTCCTTTTACCTCTTAATGTATTTGGTGGGTTACTATCTACTTGGCTGTTTCAGTTCTATGTTCAGAAGATTTGCTTATCTAGGACATCTTGCAATGGTCACAGTTCCTATTGGCTTGGTAATAGTAGGTTTGAATGTAGTGGCTTTGGCCCATCAGCTAGGGAACTTGTTTCCTGCCAAGTGGGTCCCTGACACTTTGAGGTTCTTAAAAAGATTGGACCTGTTGCTCATTGACTTAAACTTTTCATGGGATATCACATTCACAATGTCTTCCATGTTTCCCTTCTGAAACCTCAGGTTGGCCCTTCCCTTATCATCAACAACAACAACATCCACCTCCTGAGATGATATATGGCTCTTCTGAATATGAGGTCAGATCTATCCTCTCCCATTGTAAGTGTTATGAAAAACTATACTTTCAGGTTCTTTGGAAAGGCTTTCCAATTGAGGAGAGCTCATAAGAACCAGCTGCCAATCTCACAAAATGCTCTGAACTTCTTTCTTCTTATATCCAAGTACACCCTGAACTTGGATCTGGAGAGGGCAATGTCATGCTTTGGGTCTAATAATCAGGCTTTTATGAATTTATTTTAATTCCTTTAGTTAATTACCAAGGGCTTTAATTGATTCTTAAGAGTTAGTATTTTAATTTAATTTAGTTCCTTGATTTTTGCCTGATTTTTGCTCTGATGTTGAGTTTAAGGCTATTACACTCACAGAGTGTTAAAACCAACTACTTACTTTACTTACTTAAAACCATTGCAGCAGTTTTGCTACAGTTTGAAGTTTTCCAAAATTTTCCCTCTATATCTTTATTACCTTGTTGCAACTTACAACTGTATAGGAGTATAAATAATCTTCACTATAAATAGTGGGCTTAAGCCAAAATTTTAAGTTTCCCATTGCTTCAGGTTTATTTCTACTTTTATTTTTACATTTTAAAGATTTAAAGATTTAAAACAGAATTACTAAAAACTTACTTCTTATGTTTTTTAAAATCTCTCATCTTCAAAAAAAATTAAATTCAACTTCAAAATTATATTATACCTTTTTCTAAACTTAATATTATAAACTTTAATTCAATATTTATACAATTTGCTTAAATTTCATTTCAAAATCAACACAGCTAGTTCTGTTAACTTAAAGCCAATTTTTGAACACCATGGGATGGCCAGTCAGCAAAATTCTGATATGCTGACAAGTCTCTTGAACTCCAAGGGAAGCTTTTATAAATTTTTGAATTAATATTCACACAGTGAATTTTCCAACATCAATATACCACTTGATACTACAAGAAATTTAGTGAATACCCTTTCTTATGTAGTAATTTTGGGATTTTTACAGACACTATCCCCTTACTTTACAAACTACAAACCTTAAAAATTTTCACATAAGGTTTTGTTTCAAACCATATCTACCTTTTTGTACCTCCTAAACTTAAATCAAGTGGCTCTTTATGCTTTGTCTATGATCTTGTCCCACATTGAGCAAGCCCTTACACTGCATGTACAAATTGAATCTGTTGGCTGGCATAGTCAATATTGAACTCATGTTCTTTCCACCACTCAAACCCTAACACCACAGGTTGGGGCAAATTTTACATTACTAAGAACTTGGCCTTGATCTGAAAAAGCCCCAAATTCATAGCAGCACTTTCTTTACTCTCAAAAGAGGTATCAGTAGACTCTTTTCTAGGGTAACCAGGGTGGGTTTGTCCTCCATTTCTAGGCCTATTTTCTCAGCTAGACCTTGTTCAATATAATTATGTGTGGCTTCACTGTTCATGAGAACTGGTATCTTAAGCTCTTGGTCTGACCACAACATGATAGCTTGAATAAAAAATAATAATGAGAATAGAGTTTTATTAAATAAATGATAGGATTCTTGGAAGCAGAGCTTTGTATGGAACAGTTTTTTGACAGGTGACCCTTTTGATGGCAGTGAAAGCATAGGCCTGTTCATGAATGTCACTTATATTCCTCTGGGGACATGTTCAGGTAAGGGTGTGTGGAAGAATAGTTTCCTTGAGGCTGATAGTTTCTAGAGCCCCTTAATACTTCTGTGGATGACTGAAATCCATACCACAGGCAATGACTAGGAGTTTGTTCTTGGGAAGATTGCAACTATGGTGATACACCAGCTTGGCATGATGAGTTTTCAGACCATTTCTGAAGCGCAGACCAGAGATGCTTTCAGGTACTTTAGCAGTTGCAGTCAATCTCAAAAATCACTGGATATAAGCTTCAAGGTCATTTCTACCTTGGCTCAGGAAAAGAGGGCCCATATATTCTTGTACTTTGGCTCCTGAAGGGGTGGTAGCACTATTCATGCATTCAAGGAAGGTTTTGTAAAACAAAATCAAGTCATGGTCTTCCTCCAGCAAGTTGAGGAATACTTCTCTGACATCATTATTTAACTGAGAAGCCATCATCACCAACTTTTGTATGTCATCACAATATTTCTCTAGGTAGGCTCTAAACAGGGTGTTGATCATGACCATGTCTTTCTTGAAGCTAGCTAGGTCCATCTTGGGAAGATCAGAGAAGCTTGTGGGTGCATAGGAGTTCTTATTAGAGGTTATAGGTTCACATTCTGTATTTGATAAGTAATTGAGAGGATCTTAAGTATAGGTTCTTTGTGAGCAAGCTTATGGTGGGTACATAATTGATAGGTATAGTAAACTGCAATCATAAAAAACATAAAACTAGCCCATATTATCAATTAAATATAGAGGCCCAGAATTAAAATTTTGGATAAGGCTGATATAATGTCATGGCCCAGGTTGCTCTAAGAGGCTCCTTTGGAAAAGGGGAATGGCCTGGCCTGAAAGGCCCAGTAGATGACAAGGGACATTCTCTATACATATTTAGCAGCAGTAGCCCGCAGGCACCGTACTTTCATGTGGGAATGGCTTGTTCAGTGAGCCCCAGCATAATAAGATATACAAACCCAACATTTTTGTAGTCATATTATGGATTTGTAGTGACAATGGAGATTTCTCATGTGATGGCGCTCATGGGCTGTCTTGGTGAGACAAGTTGGCTGAGCTAGGAAATACCATGAAAGGAGAAAGGAGACACAGAAGCAGGAGCTACTTCCTGGTATAGTGCTCTGGAGAAAGGGACAGGGACAAACCTTGGTTGAACTAAAGCAGCAATAAGGTTCCCAGTCTCCCAGTCTCCCAGTGCTGGTATTGGAGCAACAAGTACTCTTTGTTTGACAGTACTAATAGTATAATACTTGTAATGGTATAAAAAACCCTGCAAAGATCAAATGCTCTTATTACATTAACTACCAGTTGTTTATTTAGAGATTTCAACAAGAAGGGGATTTCTAACTTCCACAGCTATATACTTCTGGGGAATTTTCTTTTGACTAGTTAAGGCACCATGATTGGCTGACTTGTCACCTGCTACTGTTTTCCTGGTACTTAAATCATTCAGCTGTTTGCTCAGGGGAGATCACACACTATTCTTAGGCCCTGGTGCTTGGCTCAACCCTTGTGCTCCTTTTTTTGACTTTTGGGGGTCAAATTTCCCAACTTCTGAGGGGGTTGGCTAATTAGAAACGTTTCTGACAGTTAACAACACTTTTCTGTGTACCTAATGATGCAGGCGTCCCCAGGGAATTATTTCTAAACTCTGGGGAATAGTGACATCAATTAATGAAATCATATTTGATAGACCAATTGAGTGTTTGTTTGTGCACACAACTTTAAATTTTTCATTTATTTGATTTGATATTGCTTAATTCCTTGTCAGGATCATTTTGAGCCTTGAAAAATCCATTAAGAAGCAGCTGCCAGGCCTACCACTCTAAGATAAAAATCCTAATGGTATATTGTATTAGAAAAGCTTTGGTCAGGTTGAAACAATCATATTCATTAACTAGCTGCCACACACTTGATGGCTAGCCCTGAATTGTGTCCCAGGTAGATACCTGGATTAACTTGTTTGAGGGATAAAAGTGCTAGAAGCTGACACTCTATACCCCAGACAGATGTCTTGGTATGAATTTCCTTAGCACTTCAAGGTAAATAATAGTCTCTTTCTAGAAGCCATCCCAGACAAGGCCACATGCCACAATGCCCTAAAGCTACTTTGGTCTCTTTATCAGTTCTGTGCTGCTTCAGATATATCACTGGCACCTGGGCCAGCCTTATTGTCAGCCTATTATGAATATAAGACCAGCTCCAGTTATAATGTTCTTCCCTTGGGCTTAAGGATAAATTTTAACTAGTTTGCCCCATCTCTTTCCACCCTGAATTATATTTCAAGCTAGGACAGCATACAATGCTATCATCATGTAGCAAAATTCTCTATACAATAGTATATATGTAAAACCAAGCACTACCTGATTTTTAGACAAAAGTATCATGGCCATCTGAGCTGCAAGCCCAGTGAGAACTCTGGAATCTGAAGATTTCCTCACAGACTGTTGGCTAGGCCAAGGTTCCCAGTTATTCCTGGACTTTCCTGACATTAAAATAATTGGGATCCCCCTGGAGTATGTTAAAATACTTTGAACTCATTTTTATGGAACACCAAAAGAGATGGCTATCTTTGGATCTCATTTTTACAAATGGTATTATGCTTTTAATTATAAAGCAAGATCAAAGGCAGGAATCAAACCTAGGTCCCCACACTCTGCCGCCTGCTAGCCCAGAGGACTGAGAGGCCAAACACTCACATTTTTTTGGGATCAAATATGAAGGTTTTTAAAATGAGAGCCTGGCAATTCCAGAATATTTTCCAAGTTTACAGGAAGTTGCAAGAAAAAAGATGGCTCATGTCACTAGGAGTTACTCTTATATAGCAACTAACAACACTGATGGTTTGAGCAGTAAATCTTTCTACTTTACTAATGAAAGTTGCCCAGATTTTTCTAGAAGACTGGGAAACAACATGTATCATGTAGCCCTATCCAATCTTATCAACCAGGCTAGTAAACAGCAAGCTTTGGACGTCTATTCCCCAACAACAGCCAATGACAACTGCCCAAAGTTGATGCCACCCTATCATCCCCAGATTTCTGATGTCTGCCTGCTCAAATTTTACAAACCTGACCTAATGATGAGGTCTGTCAAGTGGTATTTATACCTTAAAGGAAAAGGCCAACCTCTGACATCATTCTTATAATAAACTGTAACAAACCTTTTGGTTCACCCAACTTCTTCCTATTCAAGTTCTTGCCTTCTACCATCTTCATACAGTTCCCACAGGCCCCAACAGTTCTGCCAGCCTATCTACCAATCCCGCTTTATCCTTGCCCAAGCTATTCTGTCCTGCTGGTGCTTTCTTTGGATCAGTAAATTCCATCAAATACCCTTAAAGCCCAGCCTACTATGAATTTACCTTAGAAAATGTCCTTCTTAACAACCCTTTAGTAATAACTAGGAAGCCTTAACAGTTTGACTGAGAAGGAACCTGGTACACTATGCAGCCCTGACTATTTCAGGGCAAGTACAATCATTTGCCTTCCTACTTAGTACCAATGAACCCATCCTTAATACTCTGGCCTAAATGCCACAAGATTATTTTACCATCAATGAAACCACATCTAATCAGTTCTTTGGAGTATTATATATCACTCTGACAGGGTTAGTAGACCCCACAGTCCCAATCCTGGATCTTAGCCTCTTTTGGGCTGTTTGTTCTCTTATATTATCAAGTTGGCCCTAATCCTGTGGTGGCCCCACCATAAGGACTGTCTGGCACCTGAGTCTTCTACTACCCGCCCAGTAACTGGTACCCTGGCATTTATAGCCCTGGAGTTTTATTTATGATGGCTCAAGAAACCTGGATATGAGGTATTCAAGATGTCCCAGGAGTCAAGTGATTCACTGAGGATGAGTATCGTGCTTCATATTTAAGTATTAATTTAAATTTCAAGATTAATTTCCCTTTAATAATTTTAAGTGATTTTAAATTGAATTTTAAGTTAGCAAGTTTTAGTCAACTTCCTTACCTTTGATTTTTGCCTGATTTTTGCTCAATTTTACTTTTTATTTCAAAAGCAAATGTCTGTTACGCTTCAAGAGTTCACATAACTGTCCTGTTTACTCTATTACCTTTGAAGCTTTTGAAAAAGCTTTGATGCAATTTGAAGTTAGTTCAAACACTCCTTTATTCCTAAATCTTCCTGGTTGCAATTGCAACTTACTTTCACAATCAATATAAATAAGCTTAACTAGGAAAAGTAGGCTTAAGCTGAAATTTTAGGTTTTTCCCTTGCTTCAGGTTATTTATTTCAAATTTTAACATTTTAAAGTTTAGAAGTAAAGATTAACTTCAATTTACTTTTTTTGAAAGGTTTTAAATCTTTAAAATTTACTTAAACTTTTAAATTCAAGTTTAAATTTACTCTTGCTCAACTTAAATTTTTTTAAACCCCTTATTAAAATTCAAGGTTAGAAATTAAGCTACCTTAAAATTCCTTTAACTATTGTTTTCTAAGTTATTAAAATTGCTTTAAATATTTTTATAAAATTAGATCAGATAGTTTTGTTAGTTTAAAAGTAAATTTTAGTTACCATGGAGATGGTAAATCAGAAAAATGCTGCTTTACTGTCAAATTTCTTTAATATTAAGGATATACTTTATAGATTTATGACCTCCCATTCATAGATGAATTTCCAAATATTGATATGCCTTTTGTAACTGCTAGAAACTTAGCAAATACCCTTTCTTACCTTATAATTTTAGGTTTTTTTAAGACTTTATCTCCCCATTTCACAAATTATAAACTCTTGGCAGCTTTCCTTAAAGTTGTATTCCAAACTGTGCCTACCTTCTTATATCACTTAAATTTAAATCCAGTAGCTCTTTATGCTTTTGTCTACAATCTTTTTCCATATTAGGAAAGGCCTTAAAATAAGGTTATGCTTGTAACCATTGGCATGACCAGAGGTTTTCTGATAATAGACAGCACCCTTGGGTAAGATAGTCAGAAACACACCAGTGAAAGTTACATTTTTGACTTTCTTTCTTCCATTGGTCTTATTGGCTTTCCCTGCTCCCAAAAATTGTCAAACACAATAGAAAATCTGTAATACAGGATGAATAAGACAGCATCAGATAAACTTGTCAAGAATCAGGTAAGGGTGGATACAATGGCAGGATCCTTTGGAGAACCCTGGCAGCCATCCCATTGGTCCCAGTTGAAGTTGGCCAACACCCAGGTTGGTGCCACTTTACCATGCATCCCAAGCCGCACCATGCACACAATACCCATATACTATGGCAGAGAATCTGGTTCCAGACTTGGGCCAGAGGAAACTTCAGGTCCCGCTGCAGAAGATTGAGCATAGTAGGATATGCTCTGTTGATCTGGGACTTGGGTGCTTTTTCTGCTTCTTGACTATTCCAATTACATCCCCCTTGTCCATGAAGTTGTTAAATTCTTGCGTGACTGTGGCTTGAGCAAATTTAATTGGTCTTCAATCTATTCCTGGGTTAGGCCTTGCTGGTTGAGTGCCACAATTTCCTGGGGAATCTGCACAGTAATGATTCAGTGCTTGGGGCCCTGGACCACAGTTGCTGTAGCCTGATTGGCTAAAGGGGGAGCAAGTTGGCTATTGGTAGGCAGTAGTTCCAAACCAGGGTTGCTATTCTGATTGGCTTGTTAACTGGTGCCAGGTGTGGGTGGGGAAAGGGAGCTTGAGCAGAGCTAGTCTCTTAGTGACTCTTAAACAAGTCAAACCAATTTTAGTTGAAAGTCAGGTACAGGTTAGCTTCCTTGTTAACCACATCAAAGATCTGGGTGTAACCAGGAGCCTCCATGTACTGAGCTCTGCCTCCATTGAAGCTGACTTAGCTGCTACTGGCTTGCTTGCTGTCTCTGTCAAAAATGTTACTAGTAAAACTCATTGTAAAAAAACCTAGGATAAAATCACTAAAAGTAGAAGTTTAAAATTTAATGATTTATTTTTATTGTAATCTCAAGTTCATATTTGAAAAGTCTCAAAACCATTTTACACAAATCACAAGCCATGAAAATGAATAAATGCCTCTGTTCCTAAATTGAATAGCTGTTTATTGGCTGTTAAACTGCTATTTTTCTATTTTAGGTTGCTCATACTACACATCTTGTATGACTTCATTTTGTTTTGTGCTTGTGGAATCTCACTTCCAGATTGCTCAAATTTTGCTTCATTTTATTCCTTCTGTTGGTGCCCCATATGAATCCTGATTGGATTATAATTTATTCCGGAACAGCATCCAACCATTTCACTTGATGCACCAGTCCATTTTGTTTGTGGTTTGAACTACGCTGCTTGATGTTTGATATGATTCTGGATTTTGTGGTAGTGATATTAAGTTTCCTGTCTTGCATTTCTCCAGACCTCCAAAAACACTCAAACTGTTTGCGGTCTGAAACTCTCCCATCTTGGAGTTCACTTAAATCTGAGTCCGTTCTGTTTAGTTCCGAGTTAGCTTTGGTCAGCGGCATAGCTGTGAAGACTGTGGTATCGATCTGTTGTAAATACTTGGGATATACTAGCCCGGCTTGAAACTTGCAAAGTGGCTATGAGATCCCACATACTGGTTTATTTAGATAAGGTGCCAAAAGGTGATTTGATTGAGGAAAAGGTCAATCCACGTTTTGGACTGTGAACAATTTATGTTGATTGGACGATCCCACATTTTGCCCAACAGGTTCTAGATCTACAGTAGCCCTCAGAGATCGTTTCATCTAAAACCTAACAAGAAGCAAACTGTTGACCGACAAGCTTGGATTTTGAGTCTTATGAGAATAAGGCCTACCCAGTAAACGTTAACTTTCGTTTGCCGGTAATAGAGGGAAAAATTCTTGATGACTTTATGAGGGTAGAGCCATAGTATTACAGATGACCAGCTTTATTGGGAGGGGAGTTGCGAGTGGGGCAATGATTTTATACATTAAAGAATGGAACTAGCCAAATTTTTAGGGATAATTAATTCACTGGAATCTAATATTAATCCACAAGGCCAAGCTCACCCCTTGTTTCAAAAGTATGAATGGAGCTGGAAGGCAGGGAGGAGGCAAACGCCGGATGCGGAGTCCCGCTGATAAATTCGCCGTCTGGCGAAACTTCGGCTGGAGTTGGAGGTCCAGGCGAAGAAGTAGAGGGAGAAGGAGACTGGTTTCCTTCTATAGGAAAGTCCTCATGGGCAACTGGCTGGTCTATAGGGTCTACCGCGGGTAAAGTGGGAATAGCTTCGTATAAAAGCATGTAGGGGTTGGAAGAAAGAACATCAAGGCGATCAGCAGCCAGAACCGACTGGTCTGAAACCTGGAACCACTCAGACGGCGAAGAGTTGAAAAAGGAATCTTTAGTTTGATGGGGCTTTCGGCGGAATGTGACGAAATGCCCATACGAGTGTGACCCATAATGAACTATCACTGCCTGCAGTCGGTAAAGAAGGCGGGAGGGGTCAGGCTCAGGAGACGAAAGTGGCGATTGAGGACCAAGTACCAAGTGCCCAGTGGTGCAAAAAGGGGCCAAGTCTAATATCTCGGGAAACTTGACGCGACAGGGGTTTTTACTGATTGCTCCGTTTGGAAAGTAGGCAGAGCGATTTAGGTGAAGACACAGCACTGGCGGGGGCTAGCAAATAAGCAACAAGAATAAATGCACCATACCTTTGCAAACATGACTTGTTTGGTGCAGTGATGGCTGACAACGCGTTCAAGGGTAATGCTGGGGCCCTACAACCTGGTCACGAAAGTGCATTAGAGAATCTTACCAATTCGCCTTCAATGTCATACTCAAGCGCTTGCTTGATGTGTTGAACGATTTGACTTTGAGTCTGCTTTGGGGCCTTTTTGGCCTTGCGGCGTGATTTACCAGGCTTAGAGGTTGAAGGGCACTTGGCTTCTGCTTTAGCCAAAGTAGCTACAAGTGAGCATTTGCGGCATACGACATCTTGAAGCGACTCAATGGTGATGTACGAAAGAAGACACTCTTCGAGTGTACAGGATGCCTATAGTGAAATTAGCCTAGTACTGGACGATGTGTACTCTAAATGGTAGGCTCAGAGAGATGTTATTGAATGCGAAGTGGCGAATGGCAGCCTATGGGTTAGATGAGAAAACAAGACAGGGTACCGTGTAGCCACACTGAACACAAGAAAGCCGTGATGCTAGAAGTCCATGCAGGGGATCGCGACGCCCATTGGGTGCACCCCCCTGGGCCAAAACCGAAGGCCAACCACCAAGCCGCCCGGGTTCTCGACGTAGACGTTCCCCCACTAACCCACGTAGCACATCGGCGTCGAGAAGAGAATTGCTACGTCCTTGCTGAACAACAATGTTTTCTTCTTCGTTGATGGCGTCTGAAAGAATCTGGAAGAACTCCTGTGCGTCCTAGACTGATTAGCTGCTAGAGAAACCAAATACCTGCTGTTCGTAAGTGGTGATGCGCATCTTATCACTTAGGGAGTTGACGACTTCTGTGGGATATGCTGCTTTAGGGCTGTCAACCACCACGTTGAGAGCTACCGTTTAGAAAAGCCAAAGCAAGCAACTAATACCTGAAATGGTTTGATAAAGTGCATATGTGACAGGGAACTCATCGATATCAAGCGCGAGTTCAATGGAATCAAGACGCTGGGTGATAATAGGGGAGGACATAAGATATTGATAGAGATAAGTTGAGGAGGAAAGAGCCTAGATATTTTAACAAAAAGCCAACGATAAAATAACCTGCAGCACCGAATTTAAAAAGCAAGTGTTCCCAGTGTTGACCAAGCCATAAATAGTTCCAGGGGTTTCTAAAATTTATTAGGGGAGATGAAATTTCAATACCTGAGTTCCCTTTGGAGTTAGCACGGCGTCTTCGATCTCGACGAGTATTGGTAGCAGCAGCATTTGCTGAATCACCAAAGAAAATATTTTGGACAAAAGCTGACCGAGTCAGGGTCGCGAACGCAAACAAAGACGCCAGTCCAACAGCCAAGTGCATCGCGATTGATATCAAAGCTTCCGTATCAAGCATTAGGAGAGGGATATTCACTAGAAATCCTATTCAATACCTGGATCGAGCTGCAAAAATATATCTCAAAATAACAACTGCTGCAAGATAGCCTCACAAGCAACATCAATACTATAAAGGAACCTTTTCTTGGAATCAATCAAAATATTTGTCAAATTTTAAACACAAGTGGCTTTAAAAAGTTGACATGGGTTAAAAGACTCTTAAAGCGATAAACCTAAAGAAGCGTCGTACTATTTATTAAGCAATAGAAAACCATAAAAAATCAAATTTAAATAGGAACTCCAAAACTTGTAGGCATATTTTTTAAAACAAGCCATATTAGAGATGAAATCAAGGCCATTCTAAAGAGTTTTCGCGGAGATTAAACCATAAAGTACCTATCACCCGCGCGCAAATACACGGAACAAAATTTCAGCCTTTGAATCGGCGGAAAATATACAGTATCCTAGTGAGTAGGTACAACTCAGCAAGTAAGAGGGCTAGAACAGTAAGCTTGGCTTCGGCTAGTAACCTTGAACCATGGGGAGTTGTCAAAGACTCCGCTGCTTGAGACTAGCTGGCTCGGTTGGCGCGCATTCAAAACAGCCCCTTAAATAAAATAATTTAAACTAGAGCTTAAATTGCTCATGTCAGAATCTGGCTTGGCTTTGACTTGCACCCATTGTATATCCAATGAGATTTGAATAGATACCGTTTTATCACCACACGACATTTTTGAATTACTTGTGGTTTTAAATATGGATATTTAAATTAGACCTATCATTGATTTGAATTCAGTACCTATTTCTCAAGAATGGCTCCGAAGCGCTTTTTCTTAATATCAGTCTTAAGGCAAAGGCAGCTAAAAGGTGAGAACACTTCCACTCATGAGATGTGTGGGATCAAAGTCCAGCTTTAAAAATATTTACATCAAGACAATTTTCTGTGTGCCCTGTTGCAATCCCAAGCTAAGCGGGGGTGATTGGAAATTGGCCCTTAAGTACTTTAGAAGCTAAATAGAGATACCAAAAAATAACTTAACTAATATCTTTATTTATGTGTAAATTACTAAAACCCATGTTTCCTCTGTAAATAGATTAACAGACAAACTCTTTCCCAGCAAGATTCATCTCCAAATTTTCAAACATGTTTTTAAAGCAGCTTAATTCAACACATGTACTGATCTCCCCTATACAATGGGGGATGTCTCCAACCCAAGCATTTTATCAAGCAACATACAATTGGTTATTAAGACCAGTGAAAATTCAAAATGCTTTATATATTAAAGTCATTTGAAAAGATAATAGTTGTTGTAACTGGATTCTTCATAGAGTTATATAAGGAAAAATAAGCAAGGCTATGTAAAATCATATCTATCTATTTGTTTAGTGATATTTCCATGTCTCAAAAATATAGATGATGTATCAGCACAAACTAGCACAAGCATGATTTGAACTCCACTATTGGCTGTAAATGGGTTAAATAAAATGCTATTCAATCAAACAAATCTTTATGAGACCATAAGCCCCTAAACTCAAGCTCAGTTGCTCTGGCAATATACGCTTAATGGCTATCACCCTAATAAAATAATATCCAAAGCATTTGAATCAGGGATTGTCAATGTGATAAGACTTCTGATAAAAAGATCCATCCTTAAGATACCATACAAAGCCCTTTATAACCCCTGCTAACCCACCTAGCTAATTTAGCCATTGCATACTTAAAAGTGTTCCAATTTTCAAACGGTTGAACTTGTCAACCTTATATAGCTTTTCCTTATCATATCGGTAACTTTAAGAATCCTAGTGTGGCTTACTACAGGCACCTTGGGCTGTGGCTGAATAAACTCGAGTTAACTGGCTGAGAATTCTCCAAATAGAAGGTTAATACCCAACAATCATTGATAAGCCTAAAAGGATTTGATGGTACCATGGTTTTCAAACCTGTTGAGATATACAAAAAATCTCAGTCTAAAAATAAAATCACAAATCAAGGAATTTATATTAAATTACAATAGATTTGGATCCTCTTTGATTTCATTTTTAGGCTGAGGTTTTTTCATCTCAACAGGTTTGAAAACTACTGTATAGAATACCAAGTTTATTAAATTCTGCTATGTCAATTGGGTGAAAATTCCTCAAAAATTAGCCAGGCTGTACCAATTGAGGGTTCAATGGAAGTCTGATCAGATCAGAACAAGAGACTAGGCTCCCATAAAACCAGGTTAATTAACCAGGAAGAATAATCAATCCCCAGGAATATGATCAACAGAAAGGCAACTGTAGGGATCAAAATGTTACAACTGTGCTGTTTTGGTAGAGTTACAAGGGGAGAAATATTTGGAAACTAGATAATATTCTTTATTGGGATATAGAAGTTATATAGTTGCTGTGAATTGAGATAGAAGGAACATGATTATGAAGATCACTTGGTTGGATGGGTAGGGGGTGGTTTGATCCTTATAACAAGTCAAGTGCTGAATCAAGCTCTCCACTGTACAGGGATCATCATTTGGCCATGTTGCTGGATTTGTGAATTCAAGTCAACTTCCATATTTGGCTTTGAGTCACTAGGAAGTCGGGTTGCGGGTCTCAAACCTGTTTAGTTGGAACCTTGCTGTGACAGAAATTGCAGGATAATAGGAAGCTGTCTTCATGTGATGAGGAATCACCCACCAAATCCACATAGAGTTAATTATTAACCACCAACACAGCTTCAGATACCGTTTTGTGAAATTTTCAAATGAGATACTAGGGTTAAGTAAAATAATTAACCCCAACCAAAAAAGCCCTAGATAGATAGCCTGCAAGAGAATCAGAGTATCTTCAGCATAAAATTCAGGATATTGAGATAGAACAAGAGTTTCAGCTTTGACGGTAGGAGTAACAGCTCCAAGATTAAGAGGCATTGAATTAATCTTTGGCGGCAACAACAACAAAGTGCTGACAGCAGGCCCCCATCTTCCCGTTATAATCTGGCTAAGGATTAAATTGTAGGGGATATAGCGCAAAAGGCCAACTACAGGATGCATTTAAAATAAAGATTATACCAAGGGATAATTAATTTTATTGAGTAAATTTTTGGGAGGACTCAACTCTTAAGAGTTGAAAGAGTGAAAATTATTCAATATATATCAAAAATTGACTAAGCAATACCACCTGGATCCTGGGTTCTTATTCCTTTCACATTGTCAAGTGAGTGTCTAGTCCAGGTTGCAAAGAACCCTTGGGTGACCAACTTCTGATGACCATGCTGATAAATAAGTTCATATCTGGTGACCCTTAAATTACGTCAATTTATCAACGTCAACTTACAGGGGGGAATTGTGACGGAAATCACTGGATAATATGAAGCTGTTTCTAAATGATGGGGAATTACCACCCAAATCCACATAGAATTGATTATTAACCACCAACACAGCTTCAGATATTTTTTTGTGAAATTTCCAATTATAACTCCAGGATTAAGTAGAACCAGTAGTCCTAACCAGAGTAAACCAAGATAAATGACCTGGGAAAGCATCAATGCATCTTCAGTGTGGAATTCTGGGCATTGAGAAGGGACACAATTTTCAGTTTCAAGAATGGGAGGAGGAGCTACAAAATTGGCTGGCATGAAATTGACATTTGGAGGCGCTGACAACAAAGTTCCAGATGCTGGGCCCCATCTTCCTGAAATGATTTGGTTCAGAATCAGATTGTACGGGATATACCGTAACAGCCCAATCACAGGATGCATTTTTAAAATTTAAAATTTAGAACTTGAGATAATTGATTTTTATTGAGTAAATTTAGGAGGACTCAACTCTTAGAGTTGAAACAGGGAAAACTATTCAATATATATCAGAAAAATTGACTAAGCAACACCACCTTAGTCTTGACCTCCTATTCCTTCTACGTCGCTAAGTAAGTATCTGGTCCAGGTTGCAAAGAACCCTTGCGTGACTAGTTGCTGACAACCATACTGATTAACAAGCTCATATCAGGTGACCCTCATATTATGTTGATTTATCAACGTCAGTCTGAAAGGGGGAGCTGGTTTCAGCTGGCGGACTGGAGCAGCTGTGATCCATTTTTGATCAACCGTTTGGTTTAAATCCGTTAACTTGATCAATTTTGATACAGGTTTTCCAGCCTTCTGAGCCTTCTTACTTGGATAGACAATACCCGGCATTATGGAACCTACCATGACAGGAATCAGATTTGACCAACAAGCTGGAGCAGCTGTAACCCATTTTTGATCAACCGTTTGATTCAAGTCTGTTAAATCAGTCAGTTTTGTTAAAGGATTTCTGGATTTCTGAGCTTTCCTACTCGAACAAATAATCCCTGGCATTATGGAACTTACTGTGACACTTGCCAGGGGTGACCCTGTTGTTTTGACACCCCCTGGCTGAGGGTTGGCTTCCTCTGTTGATAGGTCTTCTGGAAGGTTGTTGGGAGCACAGGCGCCATACTGCCATAGCTGCTGTTTGGTTGCAGGAAGGATAGCCTCTTGTTGCTTCTGTTGAGCTTTACAGGGCTGGAGTCTATTGTGGTATAGGACTTTATCCTGTTTTCTCTTGCCCAACTCTTGTACTAGGTATTAGTTGTTGTTTACATCTAGTATAATGGCAGACCCCACTTTCTCAGGCTGTAACTTGCTTTTGTCTGTGTTCATTACCCATAATTTATCCTCAACTTTGTTTCTATCCTGGATGGGGACAGATGTGTTTTGTAACCGTTTTTCCTCTCTCTTTTTTTGATTGATATTGGCTTGGAGTACTTGGGGGTCAGAATGGGACAGTACTTTCTTTGATATCTCTAGCTTGGGACCTGTGAGGGCTTGAATGATGTTGATTTGTAAACCATATGCTAGTTCAAATAGACTCTTTCCAGTGAATCTGTTCACCTGAGTGTGACACACAAGGAGTGCAGTCATTAATTGTTGTGTCAGTCCTCAGGTGCTCCAGCAGTGAGCTTGGCAAGGGCCTGCACCAGGCTGCCGTTCAGTTGCTTGGCCCTGCTGTTGGCCTGAGGGTGATATGGCATGGTTACAGTGTTTTTGACTCCTTTTTTTGGCAAGATAGATGTTGGTATTTTTGGAGGTCAATTATTTGCCTCTGTTGATAATCAATAATTCTTGGTTTCTAAACTTACTGATGATCTCCTTGCCTATGAATCTTTGTACGTTGTTACCAGTTTGGGCTTTGATGGCCTGTGTCACTGGTCAACATGTAGCAAAGTCAATGGCTGTGATGATATATTTCTTATCATTGTGCTTTCCTGAAATGGGCCCCACAATGTCTAGGGCCCACACCTTGAAGTGTAGTTGGGTGCAAATAGATAGTACAGATTTTGGTGGTGTGTCACTCTTGTCAAACCTTTCACAAAGCTCACATTGATCTAGTACTTTCTGCGCATCATGGTACAGCATGGGTCACTAAGATTTATGTTTCAAGAACTCATATAGATTTTGGCTCTTAGTGTGGCCTAGGTCTTGATGGTATCAGAGAATGGTGTTAACTCTTTGATATAGGGATGTATGGGATAGTTGTCCTGTCAGTTATCTTGCAGTGAAGGGTTCTGTAGACATCTGCAAATAGGTACTCGTTTTTCACTACAGTGTCTCAGGTGATATTGTTTGTTCCCAGGGGGAAACCCTTTTCTTTGGTGCAAAGAACTAGGAGCAACCAGTCTGGGTCCAAGCCATTTTGGCCTCTTGAGGCCCTCATGTGCAAGCAAGAAAGAGTATCAGCTGTAACTAGTTCTGGACCAGGTTTATATTGAATATTCATGCTAAACCCTTCTAGAAACACCATCCAGCAGGCCTTCTACCAGGAGAGGTTAGCTTGAATCTTGAAATAGATGAGGGACTTGTGGTCTTTCAGGGCAGTGAACTCCTCCTGTCTCTTCAAGTAGTAGCACCACTTTATTAGACAATGCACAATGGCCAACAACTTCTTGTTGTGTATAGGGTAGCAGCACTCCCCATTGATCAGTTTTTGGGATTTTTAGGCCACTGAAAAGAAGTTGCCAGAGTCTATTTAATGCAGATTACACCCCAAATGGATACATTGGAGGCGTCTGTGATTGCAGATAAAGGTACTGGTAAGATGCCGCAGTCTGGGATGAATTGGTACACATAGGCTATCATGTCTAAGAAAGTTCTGAGTTCTCCCCTGTCTTTGGGGGCTGGCATCTTGCATATGGCTTAGATCTTTTGCTTGTTGGGCTTGATACCATCTTTGGATACGACACACCCTAGAAAGGGAAGCTGATTCTGGTAGAACTGGCACTTGGATAGTTTGGCAAGCAGTTTGTGTTGCGCCAAGGTTGCAAACACTGCTTCCAGATCCTTTTGATGTTTTTCTAGAGTAAGACTGTACACAATAATGTTATCCAAGTATAACAGTGTGTGTTTGCCAATGTGTGGTTCAAAGACTTTTTTCATGAATGTAACAAATGTTGACTGGGTGTTGACCATCCCAAAGTTAAGCACAATACTCTTGTACAAACCATACTTGGTTTGGAATACAGTTTTTGGAATTTCTTCCTCTTTGATGTGGATTCAATTGTAACCAGCAGTCATTTCAATCTTAGAGAAGACTGTTGCCTCTCCCAAGGCATTAAAGATGTCTTCAATGAGTGGAAGGGGGTAGCAATTCTTGATGATAATCTCATTTAATGCTTAATAGTTGGTGACTAATCTGAGGGACCCATCTTTATTTGCTAAAAATAATACAGCGGCCCCATAGAGTGATTATGAAGGTCTGATAAGTCCCTTTAATAGAGCTTATTTAAGTTAAGCACACAGTGTGTTATCCTCATTGGGATTTAGGCAGTATATGGAACGTGCCTTGGGACCTCACCCTTGAGTTGGATGGAGTGTTGTATGTTTTTCTCAGGAGGTAGCCCTGGAAGTGCTTCCTTAAAGATCAAATTATAGCAGGACAATATTTCCTGGTCTTAAGGAGTGACAGTATCTTGTTGGTCCTTAAAGTGTATGACCTTTTACTGGTAGGAGTCCCAATCAATTGCATTGTGGTTGTATTTTTCCTCTTAAGTATCTTTAATACGTACAAACATATGGTTCTAAAGAAGTTGGTCCACTGTGTTGGGGTGAATTTATTGCTGACTCCTTCCTGTTTGATGGTTAATACTGAGGTGACCTAGTTCATGTGGGATATTCTTTCTCAGCCAGTTCAGGACAAGTACCAATTCAAATCTGGGGAAGTCAATGACAGGTCCATAGATGGTGGAGTGGAGGTTATTCAGCATTATGAAAAAAGGGGTAGCTTACTGGGCAACAGAAATGTGATTTTCATCAGCTAAAACCACATTTGATCTTCAAAAGATTATTGGTTAGCTTGAACTTATCTACAAAGCTACTTTTTACTAGGTTATAATCTGCTCCTGAACCCAGGAGATCTTAACCTGTGTAACTTTGAAAGAAGAAAGGGTAAGACATCCATTTATTGGGATGTCTAGCAATAGTGTAGAGTACTGGATCTCCTGAAGGAACCTGGGTCAATAGACACTGATCCACATCCTATGAGAAGTATTTTTCACTTGGCAAGTATGGAGTTACTGTTCACCAGTCCCCAATGTGTGTCCTGGGTCATAGTCAGGGACCATCTGGAAGGAGGTGACATTCCCTAATAGCGTTAGGTGGCTTGCTTGAAGTTGCTTATACTTGGCCTGTATTACTGAAAACTCTTCCAATACTTTTCCTATCACTAGGCAGGCATCCCCACCATGCAATTGTACTTCAGCTGGTTATAGTCCCTCTGTGGGCCTGTACAAGTCTTTTAACAACTTAGTAAACTCATTCCCAATAAACTCTCTCCCCCTATCTGTCATCTCAAGATGCCTAGTTAATCTCTCCCACTCCTCCTTGGAAGACTTACTGGTGGAAAATCTTCTACAACTTTGACAATAGACATCCTCCTCCCCTTGAATAGTGTAAAATATATGGGGTAACTCACTCATAGGGCTCAACTCTATTACTTGGAAATTTGGACAGGGGTTGAAATAGGCTTTTATTCACTTTAAGAAGGAAGATCCCCTTAGAAACTTTCTGATATATTTTCCTGGGTGTGGGATACAATATGGGTTTGCCAATACTTGGACTCATTATACTTGGTATTGAACTCCTGCTCCTTTTTCTTGGGCTCCTGCTCCTTTTTATTGGGCTTTTTCACTTTTATCTTGGTCTTCAGCTCCTTCTGTAGCATTTGTGGCTTTTAAAAATCCACTTGATCCAGTCACTGGAAAGCCTCAGATAGCTTTCCCTTTTATAGCTCCTTGTTTCAGTCCAAGAATCTCTCTCAGAACTCTGGTTTTCCAAAGCTTAAACTATCCATTTTTTCTCCCTCTATAATGTATTAAACCTTTTTACTTACTTCATTCAATAAAAGCCCTGGATTTTCTGCTTCTGCACCTCATTTTTTAGGCTTTAACTCTTCAGTAAAAGCCCTTAAAACACTGATTAAATAAACTTTAACTTGCAGCCAATCAAACGCCTTGATTCAAAAGTTTTTCCAAACAGTTCAACTGAATGACTTGCTCTTTAATATGGTTTGAAACTGAAGCTGTCTTGCTCTGGATAAACAACTGCTCCACATTTTGAACAGTTTTTGCCGTAATTCCTGTTACATTTCTCCAGTGAATCTCAAGTGCTTTTGCCTATGCTTTATATAGGGGATTTTCAAACCCTTGATTATTCAACGTTTCTCCAAGTTTCCCTGCATTTTCTTCAGCGTTTTCCAGTTTTGAACTTGCCTGTTGCTTGCCTTTCACCTCTCTTAGTTGTTCTCAGCAAAATTTGCTTATTTGGCTTCACAGTTTCTCTGTTCTGTTACTGGCCTCTTTCCAGCTTCACTCCACTCAATTAAATCTTAATAAAAATACAGCTAAAAAACTGTAAATTATTTCTTTTCCTTTCTCTTTTAAATAACATGATAATTAATTAATTATTTTATTTATATTATTGACAGTTTTAAATCATTTTTTCACTGCTTCTTTCTTATGATTTTCTCTTTCTCAAGAAACCAAAACCAACATTCTAGCTCCTGTATCTAGTCCAGCTAGTCCTTCCAAGCCATCCACAAGTTTCTCAGCTAGTCTTTTATCTTCATCTTCTGGTCCTTCAGCCAGTTTTTTTGACCACTTCTTCTAGTTTTTTCAGTCTAGCCATCAATCAGTCCTTCTTAATCAAACAGTTCATTTCAGTCTCTAAGCAACTCATTTCAGTCACCAAATAACTTAAACCAGCCCTTCCTCTACTCCTGATATTTTGGTCCTCTGGCTATTCCTGCTTCATGATCAGCTACTCCTGCATCATGATCTTTCAACTAATCAAATCCTGAATCATGATCATCTATTCTTGCATCATGATCAGCTAGTCCTTTCCTTCAACATGACCCAACAGTCCCTCAACTAGTCTTCACTGTGATCATACAGTCCTTCTAACTAGTCTTCACTGATGATCCCACACTATGAACTGCCTTGGTTCTCAATCTCAGTCTCTGTTACCAGAACCTGTAGACCCAGGCATGAGTCTACATTGAACTGGCATTTAACTGGGCCCTCACAAGTGGCAATCTACTTAGGTCATCCAACCATAGATCATTCAAGTCTATGCAGTTGTCTTTACTCATCCAGGTGAGTAAGTCTGAGCTTTCAGTCACAAATAATCAGCTTTAATTCCCAGAGGCCTGATCACACCAAGTTCTACAGCTGCTTCCCCAAGAAACCGCCTTGGGGACACCCCTGAGCATATCTATGCCCTCTAATTCTCACTTTGGGATTTCTCCAAAGCTCCCATAGAGACATAAACAAGGACACTCTACCAGTCCATTAGGCAGAGTGCTTGATCACAGACCTCCTGTAAATGTATCAGGATACATAGAGCTCTCAAAGCTCATCCCCTCCCTGGTAGCACACGTTATCCACCAGGGGTCCAGAAAATCACAGCCCTGGTAGCCAAATTACCTACCATGCTGGCATACTTTCCTACCCTGGCAGCCTGCATTACCTGCCAGGGTCTAAACACCATCCTGCCTGAGTAGCATGTGCTACCTACCAGGCTAAATCACTCCCCACCCCTAGCAGCTAAAGTTCCCTGATGAGCTATCTCATTCCTCACCCCTAGCAGCCACAGTTCTCTGCTGGGTGAGGACCTCTAGCCCACAGCAGCCAATATCTCCTTCTAGGCGGAGACAAAATTTGCCTCTAGTAGTCTTTTTCCACCTAATAGCCAGGCCTTACCTTCACTAGTAGCCATTATTCCCTACTAGGCCTCTATCTGAAACAAACCAACAACACACTGTCAATCTTCAGCATAACGTCTTTATTTGAAGCCAAATTAACCTTTGCCTACAAAACTCCTCAAACGTGGAGCATCACACTTGTACCCAATAAAATTTAAGTTATATTCACATTTTGTCTTTGTGTTTCCAAGTACTTTGGCTCCTCTCTCTATCCATAACTAGTAGAGATTTATCATTCAGGGCCACAAGGTAATCCAATAACTTTTGCTACCAACTAACTGAGACTTATTACAAATCCAATCCTAAGGTTAGGATTTCCCATTGTGTGTCTGTGTTGCGCCTCAGAACATGACAGGGAATTGTAGTACAGGTGATGTTGTAAGCCTCTGCTTCAATGTCTCAAAGATCTGGTCTCTGGTGGGTATCTAAAGGAAGCGCTACTTGGTGTTTAGGAGCTCAGCAAGGGGTGCAGTTAGTTCTCTATAGTTGGAAATGAAATTTTGCACATAGGCAACTATGCTCAAGAACATGTGCACCTGGCCCACATTGGTGGGAGGTGGCATGCTTGTGATTGCTTTTATCTTGGCGGGGTTGGGCTTTATCCCTTGGGCAGAGATGGTGTGCCCCAGGAAGGAAAGCTTGGTAGGACACACCATTTTAAAAACAGCATCTCAAAAAACGCTATTTTGAAATAAGCCTTCTTGATTTTTGCTATCTCAATTTTATAGTAAAAACACCATTTCAATTTATGGCATTGTGACTAAGAAAAACTGGCTTTAAAATTTTAGATTTTTCAAACACCAAAAATAACCCAAAAATTCTCAAAAAATAATATTTAAAAAACATTTCTTTTCTTTAAAAAGCCTCAAGATATAAAAATCTGCAATAAAATAATGAGATCAATTAGTAGCAACAAGGTTGTTTAAAGCCCAAAAGTTAAAATTTAACCAAAAACAACCATTTTCATCTATTATAACAATAAACTATACTTTTAAAAAAGCATATAATTGTACCAAATACTAAAAAAATCCAAAGAATGATAAAACTAAAGTAAAGAAAAGAGAAGATAAAATAATGTTTATTGGAAAGAGGCTCAAACATTGGTAGAAAGAGCAACTAAGATAGCTTGGAGATGCTCAAGCTTTCTATCCTTAGGATAGTATGCAAGTACTATCTTGCTGATTTCAGTATATTTTTTTACCACCTTAGTCTGCTTGGGGGGTTGCCCTTGGACTTCATGCCATTATCATAACTGTGCTTTTTTAGCAGAGTTACAAGTAGAAAAATGTTTAGAAAATAGATAATAATTTTTATTGAGAGATAGTGATTATATAGTCATTGTGAATCAAGGATAACAGGAGCATAATTGTTTTGATCACACGGCTGGATAGTAAATGGGGTGGCTTGATCATGGTAATGAGTCAAGCGCCAAAACAAAGTATCCACCATAAAGGATCATCATCTGTTCATGTTGTTGGGTTTGGCAATTTGAGTTGACTTCCTAGTCTGGCTTTGAGTGGTCAGGTAATCGGATTGCGGGTCATAAACCCTCTTGTTTGGAACCTTGCTGGTGGGTCAAGTCTGCTGTTTTGACACCCCACCAACTGAAGGTTGGCCTCCTCTGGGGGTAGGTTGTCAGTGAGGTTGTCAGGAGCCCAGGTGCAATACTGGACTAACTGTTGTTCTGTGGCGGGCAGGGTGGTTTCACATTGTTTTTGTCTTGCTTTGCAGGGTCTCAGGCAATCATGGTGCAGGGTTTTGTCTTGTTTGCACTTCCTGAGTCCTTGTACAAGGTAAGTGTTATTGTTGTTTACCTTTAGAATGATTTCTGGACCTACTTCCTTGGGTTGTAGTTTGCTTTTATCAACGTTCATGACCCAAACTTTGTCCCCAACTTCATGTCTTTCTTGGATGGGGACAAAGTTTTTTTGCAGACGTTCATTTTCTTTTTCTGTTTGCTTGCTGTTGGCCTCTATAACTTGAGGGTCTGAACGCGGGGGGACATTACTTGGGATTCCCAGTTTGGGTCCTGTTAATGCTTGAATGATATTTGGCTGTGTGCTGTATACCAACTCAAAAGGGCTTTTCCCAGTGAATCTGTTCACTCGGGTTTGGCACACAATTAATGAAGTTGATAGCTGCTTATACCAGTCTTCAGGTCTCCTGGCGGTGAGTTTGGCTAAGGCTTGCACAAGGCTGCCATTAAGCCGCTCTACACGTCCATTGGCCTGTGGGTGGTATAGTGTTGTCGCGGTATGTTTGACCCCATTATTAGCAAAGTATACATTGGTGTTTTCAGAGATCAATTCTTTCCCTCCATTGATTATCAGGAGTTCTGGCTTTCCAAACTTGCTGATTATCTCTCTTCCAATAAATTGTTGTACGTCATTGCCAGTGTGCGCCTTTATTGCTTGGGCTACTGGCCACCTTGTAGCAAAGTCTATGGCGGTGATGATGTATTTCTTATTGTTGTGTTTCTCTGGCATGGGGACAATGACGCCAAGGGCCCACACCTTGAAGGGTAGTTATGTGTGGATGGATAATACTGACTTTGGAGGGGCTTTGCTTTTGGAGAATTTCTCACATACCTCACATTAGTCTAGGACTTCCTGAACGTCACAATATAGGGTTGGCCATCAGGCCTTGTGTTTAAGGAATTCATATAGATTTTGACTCTTGGTGTGTCCGAGGTCTCTGTGATATTGTAGGATGGTGTCTACTTGCTGGTGCGTGGGGATATAAGGGATGGTAGTACTGTCAGACATTTTTCTGTGCAGGGTTTTATACGTCAGCAAATAGGTGTCTGTTTTTGATGACTGTTTCCTTTGTTATGTCGGTTGTACCAGGAGGAAAGCCCTTGTCTTTTTTTGTAGCACCAAGAGAGGCCAGTCTGGGACAAGCCCATTTTCCCCTCTTGTGGCACGGATATATAGGCATGAGAGGGCATCTGCCATGGCAATCTTGGGACCATGTTTGTACTGTATAAGCATATTGAATCTCTCTAAGAGCTCCATCCAGCAGGCTTGGTGGCAAGATAGATTTGCTTGAGTTTTGAAATATATGAGCAACTTGTGGTCAGTCAATTATGTGAATTCCTCCTGTTGTTCTAGATAATAACACCATTTGACTAGACAGTGTACAATGGCCAGCAGTTCCTTGTTGTGAATAGGCTATTGACACTTGCCATCTGTCAACTTTTGTGATTCATAAGCTACAGACAGGAAGTCACCATCATTATTTTTTATTTTTAGTACTCCCCCAATGGATGCATCTGAGGCGTCAGTTTCCATTTGGTATTCCCCATCACGTTTGGGGTATTGCAGGATAGGAGCTGTACTGAGCTTCTCCTTGAGGCGTCTAAAACAGAGGTCACATTGGGGGGTCCACACAAACTTGGATTTGGCGTCTGTTATGGCAGATAAGGGGGCAGTCAAAATGCCACAGTCAGGTATGAAGCGGTGTACATAGGCCACCATCCCCAAGAAGGTGCAGAGTTCCAACTTATCCTTGGGTGGTGGCATCTTAAATATTGCCTGTATCTTTTGATTGTTGGGTTTGATGCCGTCTTTTGAGACTATGTGTCCCAGGAAGGGTAATTGCTTGTGGAAGAACTGGCACTTGGAGGGTTTGGCCAATAGTTTGTGTTGTACCAGGGTAGCAAAAACTGCCTCTAGGTTTTTGTGGTGCTGTTCCACCAAGGGGCTGTAGACAATGATGTTGTCTAGGTAGACTAGGGCATGCTTGCCTATGTGTGGAGCAAACACTTTGTTCATGAAGGTCATAAAGGTGGAAGGGGCGTTTGTCATGCCAAAGTTGAGCACCACACACTTGTATGAGCCGTATTTAGTGCAGAAGGCTGCTTTTGGGATGTCTTCCTCCTTAATACAAATCTGGTTGTAGCCTGCAGTCAGATCAATATTGGAGAAGACTGTGGCTCCTCCCAAGGCGTTGAAGAGATTGTCAATCAGTGGTAGTGGATAACAATTCTTGATGGTAACTTTGTTTAGGGCTCTGTAGTCTGTGACCAGACGTAAGGTACCGTCCTTCTTGGCCACAATGAATACAGTGGCCCCAAAAGGAGACTGAGAGGGGTGGATAAGTCCTTTCTCCAACGCTTCCTTGAGGTAGACACATAGGGCATTGTTTTTTTTGGGGGTCAACCTGTAGATAGGATGCGTTTTGGGTACAGCCCCTTTGAGTTGGATGGAGTGTTGAATGTGTTTCTCTGGGTGTAACCCGGGTAGAGCTTCCTTGAAGATTTCTGGATGGCGGGCCACAATTTTGCAATCCTGAGGTGTGGAGGTATTCTGGTGATCCTTGAAGTGTATGATCTTGTACTGGCAGGAGTCCCAGTCATTTGCCTTAAGGTTTTCCTTTTTTTCCAGGGTCTCTGTGATGCGCACAAAGACATGGTTGCATAGGAGTTGGTCCACTGAGTCAGGGTAGATCTGGTGATTGACACCTTCACACTTAATGGTCAACACTGAGGTCTCCCAGTATACATGAGGATTGTTCTTTTGTAACCAATCCAACCCCAGTACAATGTCAAACTTTGGGAAGTTGATGACAGGGCCTTGGATGGTGGAGTGTAGGCTCTTGAGCATGATGGAGAAGGGGGCAGCTTCCCTTGTCACAGTGATGTGATGTTCATCAGCTAAAACCACGTTTTTAATCCACAAAGGATTAGTGGATAGCTTGAACTTGTCCATAAAGCTGCTGTTGACTAGGGTTTGATCTGCGCCTGAGTCCAGGAGTGCTGAGCCTGTGTAACTTCAAAAACAGAAAGGATAGGACATCAGTTTATTGGGATGTCTGGCAATGGTGTACAGTACTGGGTCCTCTGAGGGTACTTGGATCATTGGGCATTGGTTCACACCCTCAGGTTGGTACTCATCATTGGGCAAGTCAGGAGTTGTGTGGGGAGAGCTTGGCTTGCTTAATGATCTCCCTGGGCTTTTCCCTCATCTTGATTGCCTTGTGTGGCAGTGACACGGAAATGGATACAATTTGACTGACCATTGTTTCCATTTCCATGTCCATTGGAACCTGTGGGTTTGTGGTTGGTGTTATTCCTGTTGCTTCCAGGGGGTGGTTGAGTGGAGCGCCTGCCTGTGTGAGAATCCTTGGGTTTATCTTGTTTTCCAGTTTTTGACTTATGAAAGGTGTTGGATTTTTGTTCCGCTTTCTCCACTTTGCGGTACAGGCTTTGTAGGTTGGGCACTTGGTCCAGGGACACATGTCTCATTACGTGCAACTTAAGGGCGTCATAGTACATGAGGTGTGTGGCTGGGGTGTCAAAGGCCATGTCAAAGGATGAAAAAAGCCAGAGTTCCTTGTAGGTGCAGGTGAGCTCCTTCATGGTGCCTGTCTGGGTTAGGTTCTTTACTTGGCGTATGATTATGAGCACCGTGTCCTTAAGCACAAACCTTGCCTAGAAGTCTTGCTTGAAGGTATCCCAGTTCTTGTTGGTGTATTCTTTGTGCCACTTGTCACACCAGGTACCAGCATTGTGGGTCAGTCAGATGGAGATTTCTGCAATCCAAAATTGCTGTGGGCATTCCATCTGAGTCAATTTGCTCTGGGTGGACTGGATTCATGTAGCAGCAATGTTTTTGTTTGCCCTGGCAAAAGGTTCCAAGGCAGCGCTTCACAGTCTTTGGGCTACGTAGGCAGGCATGGTGTTTTCATTGGTTGGTTGCAGAATAGAAGAGGGATCCTGAATGAAACGTTGTGAAGACATGGCGTTGAAGGCAGGTAGTGGAATCACTGTCTTCTGGTACAGGACAAAGCCATTGGGTATCTTGGCACCAGGGGTGTACAGGGTCCAGTCAGGCGGGAGGCCAGACATAATTCTGCCGAGGATTTGTTGACTGCAGTGTGTGCAGGCAACAGGCAAAATTTTTTCAAGATAAGGTAGGATGGAGAACCTACCTGTGCTACCAATGTTGTAACTGTGCTGTTTTAGCAGAGTTACAAGGGGAAAATATTTAGAAGCTAGATAATAATCTTTATTGAGAGATAGTGATTATATAATCATTGTGAATCAAGGATAACAGGAACATGATTGTGTTGATCACACAGCTGGATGGTGAAGGGGGTGGCTTGATCCTGGTAATGAGTCAAGCGCCAAAACAAGGTATCCACCATAAGGGATCATCATATGGGTCATTATTTTAGGGATTAGGCCATTTTCTAATGCACATGCTGCTCAAGTCGCAGCATAACACAGTTTGATTTTGAAAAAGTAACTAATTACACAATTTATATTTAAAACATTAATAACTCAATGAAAAATTGATATTTTTCACACTGTAAACTATAAAAATGAAGCTAGGAATCTTATCTTTCTATTGGTATAAAAATTTTAATATGTATACTATGCTCAATATTAAAGAAAAAGTAATTTAAAAGAGCATAATCCAGATTTTATTATATGATTATATCTAATGATATAAAGTAGATCACTTCAAAGCTAATAAATACTCTTTTTTCAATACACAACAGATGTTTTTTATTTGACAAAATTAAAGATAAGATTGAGAGCTTTATTTTTGCATTTTATTTTATTTAAAAAGCTCAATTCTCTAGGATTTTATGATAGTTTGAAGTTAGGATGTTTTTATCACTGTTTAGATTGATTTTAAGGTTCAAGTGAGCTTTGAACCTCAAATTAAGCATTCTTTAAATGGAATTCTTTAATATTTTATCATTTTAAAAATATGCGGAAGAGTTACAATTAACTGAATACATCATTTTAATTGATTTGCATTGATTACAAAGAGGATATGATGTAATAATAATGCTTAGCTGCTTCACATATATCACTTGTGCATGAAAACTGGGTATTTAATTAATTCTGCAAATATAAATTCAAGTTCAAACTATAGTAAAAGCTATCACACCGTTTCTTTCAGAATGGTGCCATTTAGCTTGGTCTATAAAAACTAAAGCACCACAGAGCTTCTAATCCAAAAGACCCCATTCAAAGGCCACACTCTTATCAGAACTACTCCATCATTAAGGCACATTTAAGAGATCTGACCTTATTACAGATTCAAAATACTACCATGTCCTCAGTTAAATTTACTTCTTCCATGCTACCCTTTTTTTCCTTGGGAGCTTCAACAAAAAGAGAGAGAATTGCAATGTTAAAAAAGGCATTCCTCTTTATTGCTGGTGATGATTTTGATCATTTCATCAAGCACTTCCTTACTCAAACTGAATTTGGGAAAGCTCAGTTCCTGCCAACTATTCAAAATCAAAAAGGCAATGAGTTCATTGAAAACTTAAAGGATCTCATGAAATCTTCTCCCCAAAAACATCTCCCAGCCTTGCAATCTCTGGTTACTTCCAGTTACTCTTTAAAAGAGCTTAATGATATGGGGTTTAATATAACCAAAAGTGAGTTCAAATACTCAAGAAAAATAAATAAAAATAAAAATGTAAGCTTAAACAAAAAAAGCCAAAAAATAATAACTATTCATTAAAAAAAGAAATAACTAAAAAAATAATTAAAAAATTGCTGGAAAATTCTTTTGAAACAAGTCAGTTTACAAAAAAGTGCCTGAAAAAATTTATAAAGATATAGAAAAAGAGATGAGTAATTACTCAACTGAAATTAAATACTCTCTACTTAAAACAAAAAAAGAAATATATGAAAATAAAAAAATGAAATTTCAGTTTCAATTTCCACTTACTATAAATTAATTCCTAAAAATATAATAAAAAGTAAAAAACAAACCAATATGTGCAATATTTGTAATTTAAAAAATTCACTAGAAAAAAAGAAGGAATAATGTGAAAGTAAAAACTTACCATTACCAGAATCTATAGACAATGACTTAAAGACTATTAATCAGCACCAAGACTTTTATGTTCATCAAAATTGTGAATATAAAAAAGATATTAATGAACTAGATGATGAGTCTTGTGTTGTAGTTATAGATTATAAAGAAAACTTAAAGGTTGGAGGTGGTCCAATTGAGACCAATAATTGTTTTTATTCAAAAAAACCAATCTCATTATTAGGGTTTGCATTAGTTTTTGAAGAAAACAATAAAATTAAATATGAATATCATGATTTTTTGTCTCAAATATTATCACATGATTCTTTATTTTCAGGTGAATGTCTAATAAGTCTTCTTAAATTAGATAGATTTAAAAAAATAAAAAATATAAAAGTATGGACGGATAATAGAAATCATTTTAGATCATATGAATTTTTATATTACTTATTTAAAGAGGCACCTAAATATATTAAGGGTTCTATAAAATATAACCGTTTTGTTGAATGCCATGGAAAAAGCATTGTTGATGGTCACTTTGGTGTAATATCAAAAATTTTAAAGGAAAAAGAAAATGTACTTTATATTAACAACATTAATGATCTAAAAAATATTTGTGAGAAAGAAGAAAAGAATTATACAATTCAGCTTTAACTGGTTCAATTGTTTCCCAAAAAGCATTTTTTACATTTATGAAAGGAAATTTAGGCCTATAAAAAGAGAGCTTGAAGTTAAAAATCTGCGCATTAATCTTTCATATTTGATGAAAGATGGGAAGTTATATACTTCACCTTTAACATTTGAAAGCTTCTCAGAATATTCTGAGATAAATTATCATTTGAAATCACGTGATGATACCAGAGAAACAAAAATATCAGAAGATGCTAGTAGTGTATTGGGGCAAGTTCATGAAGTAGGGCAGCTTACTAGAGGGTGTATTTTAAATAGAGTTATCAGTCTTTCAAAAACAACAACCTTTTTTTTCTGAAACAAACTAAGAATATTTATGATGAGCCTAAGATAGGGTAATAGCATTTATAGCTTTGGGGCTGCTATTACTCTCCCATGCAACTCATCATAAATATTTTTGGTTTGTAGTAGCACTTAAGATATTTTTAGTAGTACTATATGTTGCAATTTTCAATTATAAAATCAATGAATTATTTTTTAAAAAATCACCCAGGCCCAAGATCAATTAAATATTTGGGATTGATTGTATTTTACTCTTTCTGAATAATTTGAATATGAATAATGTGATTAAGTTATAAAATAACCAATCTGGCGCCTAGGCATAACAAGAAAAATAATGTCCCATATGTTCATGTTGTTGGATTTGGCAATTTGAGTTGACTTCCTAGTCTGGCTTTGAGTGGCCGGGTAATTGGATTGCGGGTCACAAACCTGCTTGTTTGTAGCCTTGCTGGCGGGTCAAGCCTGCTGTTTTGACACCAGGCTTGAAGAACCAGGCAGAGTTGGCTTTCTGGTTTTTTAAATGCACCATTTTTTTGTTGAATTTGGGCTTATGAACCAAGACTCTTATTGCAAATTGGCTATGCCACCCTTCAAGGGAAGAGGTGGTCTTGATCAAACTGTCTTTTACCTTCTTATAGCATTTCCACTGGATTGAGTCACCATCTTTTCTGATATGGCGTTCTCCCTGAAGAATACCAACCCACTGAGTTTCAAAACACTCAATAAAGAGCGCAAAGGCTTCCTGGTTAGCAAGGATATAAGGATGGCAGAGGAGGGTATTGTAAAAGGCATTGGTATCCTCCTTTCTCACAAGGGCAAGGGCAGCAAAGCAGTTAAACACGTCCTTGGCTTCTTTAGTGCCTTCAGAGTTGACCAGATCATGAAGATCAGTGTCAGAGATCCAACCTGTGGGGGGTTCCTGGGAACTTGTGGGCAGACAGCCTGCAGGCCTGGCAGGGAGGGCCCACCACAAGATTGGGGCCAACTTTACAATATAAGTAAATTTTCCCATGAGAGCCCAAGGTCTGCTGGTAGGTACCATAGAATCTTCAACCCAGTAAGAATGATGTACATCACTCCAAATATCTGAGTGAAAGTGGATTCATTGGCAGCAACAGATTCTTGCAGGTGGTCAGGCCGCAGGGTGAGAGGCAGAGTCATTGGGACCAAATATGTGGGCAGGTGGTTGTACTTGTTGCAGGATAGCAGGGGAAGTATAGTGATTTTGTGGTCTTCCCTGTAAACAGTCTTGGTTTCTCTAGTTCTTGCCTCAGGGTCGTAGATTAGGATTTCCTCTAGGGTGAACTCTGAATACACTGGGTTGGGGGGTACTTGGTGAAATGTACTGGGCCGTAGGGAGCTCCTGGTGGACACTAAAGATTGAGCAGCTGGCCTGCAGTTTTTTGGGGTTGATGGATGTGAGGTGCAGAACTGCAGGAGGTAGACTGTAAATGAAATAGAACTAATATCAAATATGGAATAACCTGGTTGAACCAAAGGTTCATGTCACTTTATTACAAGAATGGAAATGGGCAACTTCCTGGCAGTCCAGGGTATAATCATGCCCATCTGTCATGGGAAAACTTTTACAAATTTCTTTGGCCCGGGTGTTACCGTTTACCAGGTTATTCTAGTCCTTGGTGGCATCTATTGCAGGAGTTATTTCATTGGCTGGTTTGAACTGAGAATACTCAAGTTTCTTTATTGGGTTGTAGGATTGGTCATCTCTGGGTGGCCTGCGTTCTATAGGAAGTTTCTTTGTTTCCCCTTCTGTGGTGGCCCAAGTTATTTTTGGGTCTATGGCTAGGCTTGCCCGCTGATTGGTTGAGTTAACAGGAACCTTCAACATGGGGAGCGTCAATGTGGGTGATTTTGACTCATCAAGCCTTAGAGGGTTTCCTGAAGTTGAATCCTGCTCTGGTTTAAGCCTGAAAATCTGCAGACAGCTGGGCAACTGGTCCTGTGGGCTGGCGGCCACCGGGTGTCAGGGTTTGAACCCTGTAATTGAGGCTTTCCAGTAAGCATGGTCAATAGGAGTTTGTCACTTGTGACAATAAGAGCATTTTTGGAGGCGGCAGCAGAGTGCATACCAAAAGTTGAAGTAGCATCCCTGGGGGGAGCTCTTGAAGACTCTAATGAAAGCATTTGCCTGACCCTGTTTGAAATCCACTACCAGATATTTGTGGTAGTGAAGGATTTCTGGCTTATTCCTGGTTGGGATGACTTCCTCTTCCTGTGACTGGGCCTTTTTCTTGCGCCCTCTAGTTTCCTTTGGCTCCTCTTTGATGGTTGGGAGGATCTCATCCAACTTGGCCTTTAAAATTGTAAGAGCATGGACATAAGTTCCCTGCTTCTTATTTGAGAAAAAAAAGAAGATCAAGGGAAGAACCAGATTTCCAACCTGCCTATGGATGTTCCAAAGTTGGCTAAATAGCTTTGGGCAGGTGGAGAAAGTTCCATCTGCAAGCCAGGTCTTGCATTTTAACAGGTTGCGTAGATCCTGTGAGGTGGCAAATCAAATAATTCACTCAGGGGCATGTTGGCCGTCATTGTGAAGAAGAAAAATCTCCTCATGACAAGATAGTTTTTATTACTATGTAAGGATCAATTGCTCAATTGATGAAGCACTGACACATTCAGTGGTCAGAGCATATATATAATCAGTGAGCTATCTCTGTAATTTGGAGGTACCACCAACATTGGCAAACTGTGTGTCATTTAAATTGAGGAGGGCATCATTGACAACCTTGGTGGTGGTTTGATCTTTGGTGGTTGGGATGGCCTGGCAAAGAAACCAGTGGATCAATTGGTACAAGGGATCAAAAGGCTTGGAGTAGTCATACCCAGTATTCAGGGCCTTGAATCTAGTGAACCTGTATGTAGTGAGTCTAGCAGGGCACCCAACGTTATTACATTTATAGTGATGTCAGCAGATTGATTTTTTTCCATTGTTACAGCTGAAGCTATAGCCCTTGTAAACAAAGCCAACACCTCCTTTCTTAGTCATTATGGGGTAGCTGGCTGGGTATGTGGTGGGCACAGCAAAGGTGCCATTTTGATTGCAGATATTGTGGACAGTGTATAGATCTCAGAGCTCAATTTGCTCATCTGCAGGAGAACCAGGCTCAGGCCCTGTTCCTCTCCATCTTCAGGCTCTGAGGTGGGATCAGAGTGGCAGTTGAAGTTGAACAACTTCTCTTGAGGGTCTGAAAGGGAGTAACCAAAAGGAGATTGAGGAGGGGTTTGGCTTGTTTCCTCATGTTCAGGGGAAGGCGTGGGTGTCTTGGGGGGCTTTACCCTTAGAAGGCTGTTTTTCAGAGGTAGTTTTGGCCTTTTTGGCCTTGTGAGGAGTGATCTTAGACTTGGAGAACTTGATGCCTTTGGGCGCAGCTTTGATGGTAGGCTTGGGAGGCATCTAAAATTGAATTAGTATCAAAATATGAGCAATTTGGGGGTTGTTTTTAAAGAGAAAAATGAGAATTTTTTTAATATAAAAGTAGTAATCTTTTTACATAGAATTGTAGAAAAGTCTCAAAATATATAATATCAAAATTTCAATGTTTTTTGTTATGTGAAAATAAAAATTTTATTAGTAGTGCAAGTAGGCAAAACTTTGAGTTTTGACTGAAAACTTGCAGTCAAAATGGCGTTTTGAAGTGACGTAATTGAGGTACTGTAGCTCAAAAAATAGTGTTTTTGACCATTTTTTATATTAAATTAACAAATTTCTGGTGAAGCTACCTCAACCAGGCCAAAGAGTAAAACTGAAATTTCTCAAAAATTAGCATATACAACTGGAGTTAAAAAGTACTCAGTTGTTTAGAGGAGATAAATATATATATATTTACAAAGTTTCAGGAAATTTCTTACATTTTTTATTAACATGAGTTTTAATGTCAATTTGTACTTTTGAAAAGTGGAAAGCAAGAATTGCAGTGGGGGAATCAATATAGCGTAGCCTGGCGTCATATGTAATTTCCCCTTTTTCCCCTATTCATTGTGGGCATCAAATCAATTGGGTGATATGAAACTCAATGGAATTTGAAGTTACTTAAATCAAAATAGCGTAATCACCTCCTTCTATATTAAAATCACTATTAAAATATTTTATTAAGAGATCACTTATCAATGTATCCATGTATAATAAAGCTATAAATTACATATAACAAAACTGGTTTTTTTTACCCAGCAATGACAATCACTAGAAGGACTATCATAGTGGCGTCTATTTAGGTTGTTCTTATTATAGCTGTCTTAGATTAATATAATAGGAACATCTTCTGGCACTATACCACAGGCTTTATTTTAGTTTGGGTATAAGCTTATTTTAGTTTAAGATAAATGGCATGATTTGAAATGAGGTAAAGTCAAGATGGCGTAAACACACCCCACACTAAGTGGTTTCATATGCAAATAAAGTTAGCAAAATAAGATTTAATTAATATAAATCAAAGTGACAGAATCAAGATGGTGTAAATTTGAGATGTTGCATTATAAAGGTATATGTAAATTTTAAAGATTTTATTGTTTAATTTATTTTTTTGTGATTCAAAATCACTAACACAAAAAATGCCATCTCAAATTAAATTTGAGATAGCGTAAATCAAAGTGCCATTTTTGAAATGGGTGTCCTACCAAAAGCTCTGAAAGGAGGAATTTGCATTTGGAAGGCTTGGCATTTTACTAGTGTTTACAAAGGGTGTCAAGGACAGCATGAAGGTGTTAAAGATGTGTTTTTTGATCTTGGATGAAGACAATAATATTTTCAAGATACACAAAAACACACTTTCTAATCATATCTTCAAAGGGTTTTGTCAAGAATCCTCCCAAGGAAATTCCTGTTGTTGTAAATTGTGCAATT